>JAUBNY010000219.1:1232193-1245591 GCA_032275445.1 Crypturellus soui | reverse complement strand
GATCCACAGCACCCGCGACCTGCAGCGCCTCCTGCAGATTGACTCCGTAGGTAAAATAGTCCCGTCCTCCTTCCTTGCGCGCCCCGCGGGGGGCTCCGCGGCCGCAGGCCCCGGCGCGGGGGTCGCTCTTGGGGGCCGCGAGGGACCCCGCGCCGGTCCCCGCGCAGCGGCGGCGGCTCCGGGGGGTTTCGCGGCTGCGCCCGCCCCGCGCTCGAGCCCTTCAACCACCGTCCGAGAGGCATTTAAAATATTTGAAACAATATTTATGAATGAAGTAATGTCTCTTCGAGAGCTGGGCTTTGTTAGAAGGAAAATAAACCCTCCGCGCTGATTTTAAGCAGGAGCCTGCCTATGAGGCTTACTCTTAAAAATATGCTTTTTTTTTTTTTCTTTTTTTCCTGAAGAAAAATAGCGCGGGTTATTTTCTGCATCATTAGGCATGCAAATGGGTGTAGTGAGAACGCGCAGTTCAAACAGATCGTTGCAGCAGTAAATCAGCTCCGGGAGCACTGGGGAGCCGGGCTCCTTATCGTTTGGTTTCACTTGATGCACTTTGCTCCCGGTGCTTTCGTCTCTCCGTTGAGAAAGAACAAACCCGGCACCTTTGATGTGCCCAGGGGAAACCTGCATCTTCCCGAGCACAAACATGGAGCAAAATGAATGAGTTCTTGCTTGCGTTGGGCCCGGGCCATCTCCCTTTAAACCATATGCTGTGTATTTTTGTAAAGTCTGTGCCAGGTTCAATCACCTTCATTCAGGGCTGCAGGATCCTTCGCGGCTTTAACTCGATGATTTTTTTTTGCGTAGCGCTGTATTCATGAGCGAGGAACGTGTTTTACGGATGCAGCTTTCAATTTTCACGCGATTAGGGAGTAGGCAGCTTCTCATTACACTGGAAATGGGAATATTTTGCTCTTGCACAACACTTCGCCATAGAGGCAAATTGCTAATTACCCGATTTGCTGGCGTTGGTTTCCTATTTTTGGAGAGCAGCACTTCATCATTATTGCTTATCGTTGCAATTAAAGGACCTTTCACAACAGCGGGGGGGAATGCAATGCGTATTTCCCCACTCCAGAGTGTTTCGGAGCAGACAAGTGCGCCGCCGCTAAAATCTTTTTCCCAGTGACCTCGGGGAACGGCTCGGCTGTGGCTGCGGGAGGGCTGGACCCGAGGGCTGGGATTTTAAAATAGCGCTTGCTTCTTCCGCGTGTTTCTTCCACTGCATTCTGCAGCTACCAGAATATATTATTTTTCAAACGCTCCAGTGTAACAAGCACACGCTTCATTTTTAAATGCCACTTGCAGGGGGAGCAAAAGTTCACAGGGCTCCATTGCAAGAGAGGCAACGCAGACAAGTGGAGCGGCGGCGGGAGCTGAATACGTTAGTGGATGTGGCAGATCAGGGAAAATTATTCTAGAAAGTAATTATTTACCCCGTGGCAAATACTAAGCGGAGGATGCATGACCAGACAGCAAAGAGGGCAGCCACAAGTTTACCGTTTCGTTTTGCTCTTCTCGTGCAGTTCATCAGTTTAGAAACCATTAGAGAAACAAGACGCATGAATATTTCACTATTTCAACATGAAATAGTAATGCCTTAAGACACGGACTCAAAACAGTATTAAAAAATAAGCTGGAAACAGTCTGCCTTTCGCCCTGGTCTGGCACGTGAGCGTTTCTGAGCTCCGCAGGCCAGACGGGCTTCGCTGCCCGGTTCCTGCTTTCTGGGCATGGTCCTGCAGTCCTGACTGCCATGAGCAGTTCTTGCGAAGGCCTTATCAGTGTGACTAATCGAACATTAAAATTGCCATGTTTTCTTTAGTAAACAGGATCGGGCCTGTTTTCTATATTTAATGTTATGCTCAGATTAGCAAATCAAACGCTTTGCAGTTCGCACTGGCGATTTCTGGTATTTCTGAAATGTATTTTCCTCCAGCTGTAATTGCATTTGGAAAAGGGTTAGTTCAGTGAGGGCTCGTGCAGTAGATGTGCTTCTGCTTTGTAGCATATGCTGATTTAAACAGAGGATCCGAATAAAAACACCCCAGGGATTATTTTCTCCCTTGTTTTAGTCCACGATGTTGCCAGTCCTTTTGCATGTGAGTAGCCCTGCTTCAACTCAGTGGGTGGACCCAGGAATTAAGAATGATTTTGTAGGGGAAGAGTTTGCAGGATCAGGCATGCATGCAGAAAATGTCTGATATTCTCAAGTAACAAGGCAGAATCTGTGGAAAATGAAGGGAGAACAGCCAGTTTCTCTCCTGCAATGCAAAGTATATATTTTTAATTGGAAAAGTAAGTTCTCTAAGTTAGAGTGGGCAGGTTTTTCTTGTATTCTGACAGATTTGGTCGCTATATTGTAGCGCAGAGATGACTGATAACCCCCTTCATAAAATTAGAAACCACACCCCCAGACCATCTGGCATATTACTTAAAGAAAAACACTACCCAACATGGAGCTTATCATTGTTTTCAATGCGGAGAATCCAGGCCGGTTTGTCAGAGCCCGGCGCCGCGTGTCCGATTCCGTGTGGACCCCCAGTGAAGGTGACGGGGTCTGGTGTTAAATGTGCTGCGGCCGGTCCCGCTGCGGGCAGCGGGGGGTTTCGTTGGCGTGACAGAGCCGCGTGTGACCCCGTTTAAAGCAGAAAGCGCTTTGCTGGTCCCGGGAAGCCGGCAGCTGGAGCGTGCGGAGTACACAGCTTTACTACTAGCAGACTGACTCCCCGAAACGGGGGCATTTCCTTCATTCCGCCTGTGAAGTTCTGCCTCGGCTTCGCCGCGTGGTTCTCCTCCTCGTGCTTCACCTCTCCCATCTGTCCCGTGGGAGGTCGGGCTCGCTTCATCACCTATTATGTTTGCCTCCCGCTGGGAACAGACTTTCCCCCCGCCGTCTCCCTGCGTGGGGAAGCGCCGGGCTGCGTGTGCTTCGCTGCATGGTTTAAGGGCACCAACCGCAGGGTCACCTTAGGCCATGTGAATTTAATGGCCTGTGATTAAGAACTAGCCGGGCAGCTTGTGCTAAGCGGAGATACCTTCTAAATTAACAGTATACCTTTATGGAAAGTGTTAGGTCATTGCATCCCAGGGCTCAATCCATTGGAAAAACCTGCCGTTGACCTAGGGTTGGTTTATTTTTTTGGTGCGGGGCTCAAATCAAAGACGTTATGATACCATGTGCTAAACTCTTCTGTACCCCCAAGGCTTCAGGACAGGTGGGCATCTACCGTGTGCCTGGCGCTTCCCCCGGGCACAAATAGGGAATGCGCCTTCTTCACAGTCGGTTGATCGTGTCTGGGTGAGGGAGGGAAAAAAAGGCCTAAACAAAACAGGATCTTGCAGGCTGCTACTTTTATTTCCTTCAACAGATCAAAGTTGAAAACTTAATGACATCTATCTCTGCATTTGGATGTCAGAAGGGCATATTTTGCATCAGCCAGAAAGGAGATCAAACAAACAGATTGACGTTGCCTTGGGCTTTCTGGCTCTAGGACCAATTTGCAAGACAGACCATTTTGGTTTATTGCACCTTACACTGAATTCATGAAAAAGAGATAATGAGAATTTCCCAGGCTGCTGCTGGTGGCACTAGAAGGTCTGGACCGGTACTTTCTGGGTGCTCATTGAAGTGACACGAGGAAGGGTGCATGCTAAGGGTGCATTATATTTAGGATTGTACCTATACGTAAGATTCCTTTGGAAAGGAGATGGCAACGTGGAAATACAAGGCTATGAATATAAAATAACAGTAGTCTTCAAATGCTTTCCACATGCTTATTTAGACCAGTAATCACATTGGCAGGATGTCACAGAACTGCGATTTATATATTAGCTACATCATGACCTAGTGGAAAAATGCCAATCTGACAAAAAAGAACAATTTCAACTACATTAATGGATTGACCAAGGCTAATTGCGAGAGTTTTCTACCCATCATTGAAATGTTGTCAGTAAAGAAAAGAGATATTTCTTGATCATCTGCCATGAAAGCATTTTTTTATTATTAAGATGTTAAAAGAGCTGCATTAATCTGCCTCAGTGCAGCATCCTCCATCTTCGCTTAGTGACAAGCAGCGTTGGATTTCTAAACTGAGAACCACCCGTTTCTAGGCTTTCTGCTTCAAGCCTCTCTTTGTAAGGTGCTAAGCACCCATAAACTCCCGTTTTCCTCGCTGAGGCTCTGAGAGAGCTCATCCTGCAACTTCATAGTCGGTATATTGAGAAAACGGATGCAAATTCTGACATGATTCATTGGGGAATGTTGTTGCCAGATCGTCTCAGGCCTCTCTGGAGTCAGGCTAGAGAGAGCAAGTTGTGATTACTGTAGCATCCCTGTTTGAATTAATTCAAAGGGAAGGTCTTTGGGCCACACATCCTGAGTGAAGTGTGGGATTCAGAGCTAGACTTTCTGATTTTGCAGCCCTGCTTGGGCAAGACTTCTGGTGACTTGAAGACCTCTTAAGTCCAATGACTTTTCCAATGACTTCAGTGGGAAATGGAATTACTTCCAAATGCCCGTGGGGATCAAGGAGAGAGACCAAGTGCCCTCAGCATTACCACAGTTGTCTGACTCCAGCCACATGCTCTGTAGTGCTGTTTATTTAAAAAAAAAAAATGCTTTGGCAACAGAGAAATACAATTTGTGTTGCATAATGCATTGAGGTTTCACTGGAACTTGTTTTGCAGTCTGCTGTGCTAGCTGTGTAGATCTCCTTTTTTTTTTTAACTTAAGAAACCCCCATCTGCAACAGGACGTGAACCTATGAAATAATATACATGCCTAAGATATGTAGCGAGACAGCAAAACACAGTATGAGCCAGAGGCCTTCCTCACCTTAGAAATTGTCTTATAAGCAACACATGCTCCTCGACATGTCACTTTGCTTTATAAACACGATGATAGAATATGGCTAATTGCGGCTAAGTTGAGCAGTTATATATAAGCACATGGCTTAACATATTGGTTAGCTAATCATACTATTCCTTTGGTCTTACCAGTTTCTCTAAACAAGGCAGCATGGAATCAGTCACGTTAAAAGGGAGCTATGCCAGCGTGTTGGATACGGGATTAGGACCTGTGGCTCAGCTCTGTGCAGCTGGCACCAGCGGCGGTTTCTCTTTTCAGCTAGATGGCTGTGCCCACCAAGAAGCTAGGATTAAAGGCATTAATTTTACACTTAATCTTTTCCTTTTTAACACTGTTTGCACGCACTTGTTGCTCGGAGGCTGGCCTGGGTCTTACATGGAGCAAAACTCGTGCTGCTTTCCTGTGAGCATCACTTCATTGCCTCAAAACGAGGGGAGGGAACCCGAGCTTGCCAGAAGGGAGGTTGGTGTGAAGGTGCTGGGCGGCTGAGCATGAGGAAGCAGGAGAGGCTGGAAGGAGATCAGAACGGATCCTCATTTTGCATGGCAGCAGCCGGGGTCAGGTGGATGGCCGGGTGCCATCGTAAGGGGATGCTGGAGGCCTGGCTCTTGCCCCCAGCTCAGCTGCAAACTTCCTGCAGGATCACACACAGGCCCTCTTATTTATCCCACCGATCAGTTTTCTGGAGCACGGGGCAAAATAAAAGCTGAAATAAAATCCATTAGTCATTGCTGTGCTCACACCTTACAGGATGGGGGACTGCAAAGAAGGTCCCTAGTCAGCTAACCAGTCCGGTTGATAATTTCCCACAAAAATCAGTGGGAGACAAGCATTCTGTGTAGGTATTGGGGGTCTGCATGTCAAAGTGAGTTGAGACCCTAGATTTCACTTATTTCAGACATGAATCTGTTTTATCAATGAGGAAAATAGTCAGGATGGACCAGTGGGTGTGCCTGGCACTGTCTCGTGGATCTCCCATTTCATCTTCTCTTAACTACCTAGGACATCCTTTTCCAAAGAGCAAGGATAGCCCTTAAGGCACAGAGCTCATTCTTGCCTTACATTCTTGCCAGTCATGCTTATAACATAGCTGAGGTTTAATATTTTGTTTCCTATTTTTGGGTTATATCTCCCCAGGAGCCAGAGGTTGCTTTGCTGGTTGCGTGCTCTTTTGGGCAGCTTTTCTTGAAGCGAGGAGGAAAGGAGGCAGTTTGTTTTCAGAGCAGGCCCATCCCGTTTGTGTTATGAGCAAAGCTCAGAACAAAAGTTGCAGAGTCACCAGGGCATATTCTGAACTGTGCACACTGGGAGCAGGTAGAGTTGGCGGGGTTAAAAGCAGCACGAGAGAGGACATGGGATGTAGGTAGCACGTGGGCAGGGTAATTGGTTATTGTGTAATCATTTACATTTTCTTAGCATATATGACAGCTTGGAGCCAGCAGTGAAACTCTGAAACCCTGCAGTGGTGCTAGAGGGGCCTTCAGGCAGCAGAGTGCTAAGAATCCGCGTTCAGCTGTGCTGGAGGCTATAGGCGGTGCCCAGTTTACTTCAGTCTTCCTGATGCCGTTTGCAGATTGTGCTATTGCTTTCAGAACCCCACTGCAGGGGACACGACCTGGACTGCTTCGCTTAGCAAAACCAAATAGTTGGAGCAGTTATTTTGTTGTTTTCTATGATAAATGAAATGCCAAGTTTTCCATCCTTGCTTTTTCTCATGGCCCTTTAACCCATGTGGTAGGCTTATTTAGGGAACAAGACAAGCCTGGATGCCGGCCCAGAGTTTGCAGTAGCTTCAGATGCCCCTCCAAAGGTTAGGATACTTCACAGGGGATTTGTTCTGCTACAGAGAGGCTAAAAGGAAAGCCATGCTAGTTACTTCTCACTCTTGATTCTGTCCTGGTATTGTGCTTAAAAGCAAGCAAGAGAAAATTTACAGAAGCAGTATTGTTGCTGCTGGGTGTGTAATACTGTATTTTGTACTGTGGTCTCATGCCAGAGCTTCAAGAAACTTCTAAGAAACATTTTAAGTGACATATTGTTATTCTTATTTCTATACCTTTCCAGTAAGAAAGGTTTTATTTTTTTTTTTTTACATGAAAATGCAGCTGTCTAGATATGGCTGTGTTGCAGAGTGCGCACTGTTTCAGGGTGTTTTCAGTAAATGGATATTAGAGTTAAATTGTACATGCTTGTATATGACATTGAATGTTAATGTCTGCTCTGCCTGTGCCCTCACAATTGCACTGGCAGGAGTTACATTAGAGTAATTACAGCAGAATTTGGTCTTACGCATATGAACAACACATTTAAATGTATGGAACAGCACTGAAGTGACAGCCGTGCTTATAACATAGCTGAGGTTTAATATTTTGTTTCCTGTTTTAGGGTATGAGGACATTTCAGAAACAAACTTGAGATCTTACAGTGTTCATTCTGCTAAACATGTGCAAGAGAATCGTCCTGTGCCCATTCGCAGAAAAAGAAGCATTGGTAAGAAACAAGCTATTCGTACAGAGAGTAAAAACAGAGGGGTGCTTTTGGTCAGCCAAGCAGGACGTTTCACTGGAAAAATGCGACGCGCACAAAGGAAAAAGGCCATTTCTAGCTGCTGCCTTTTTGTGTGCACAAAATGAGCGTTGCCTGAGAAGCTATCTGCTGGAGGATGTCCATAGGAGACAGGCGAGCACAAATTCTTTACATTCAGTTTCTTGTTGCAGCATGTTAGGAAGTTAGACCTTGGTTAGAAAATGCTGTGATATTCAATGTATAATTCATAGTGTGGGGAACAACTACAGCAGTGTGCTTTAAAAAACATCAACAGTTGGTAGAGTTTTCAGTACAGAAGCTGTACAAAAGGAAACAGCTTGACTCTTTATTTGAAAGAAAAAAAAAGCAACAAAAAGAGTTTATTCAAAAAATTAAAAGCATTGACGGAAGTGCTGGGGCATTGATTTTCATCGTTAATAAGGCACCAGGCATGTTTACAAGGGATTTTTTTTTCTTTAGAAAACATTAATGATGATCCAGCAAAGCCCAAATACAAAATTAAAGAGATGTCAATGGATTTTAGATTGGGATTTTTATGCCACGCTTGTTCATCTGATTAGATCTCATTCCCTCGCCATTCCACTGGTCTGCAGAAACCTCCGTGTCATAAACACCCCTGCTAGGTGCTATAGGTAATCCAGAGCCGCTGTACTTTCCCCTTGGGCTGTGACTGCGCTCAGCACGGTGTGCTGTCACTGTGGGTTTGCAGCGTGAGCTGGCGAGTGCACTGGGTGCACCGGGCGCCTCTGGAGAGCAGCGGTTCTGCAGCAGAGTCTGCTGCACCTGACACCTTTCCCTGCAGGGTGCTCAATTCCTCCCCATAAAAGTCAGGGGGAACAGGATGTGCTCCATAACCCACAGGAGCTGTCAACCGGCTTGTGGTGTTGGATGCTCTCATTTTGTTGAGTTCGCAGATTGTGAGTTTGCAGATTGAGAAGAACTTCTGCTTAGCCCACCAAAATGTCTCTCTCCAAAAGCCAAGTCTAGATTTTCAGGCCAGCCCTGAATTTCTTGTACGGCAGAAGTTGCTGAAGAAGTGCAGGCAGTGCCCTAGTTCCCTACCCCATCTCCTCCAAAGCTATCACTGCTTCTGCTGAAAAGCGAAACAATACCCTAAGCTGCCTTCAAATAACTTATTGAACAAGTTGTCCCTGATATTGCTAGTATTTTGTGGACTGTTTTTCCCTTGAATTAATCAGCTTTACTTCTTGGGCAGTCCCTTGGTTGAAAAAGGTAAATGGTTTGGATTTCTCATGGCAGCCTCGTAGCACACAGCTTCCTTTTTGATTCTCCATGTGTTTGGCTGTCTACAAGCTCTCCTTACCTGGGCCCAGCAAAATACTGGTTTAATTAAAAAATACATTGCAAGCTCTCTGTTTTTATGCTACTCTTGATTTTTGCCTTATTCAAAAAAATAAGAAGTCAAATAAAATCCAACATGAACAAAGCTTTGATAATTTCACTGAGAAAGAAAAGCAGTTGCCATTTGGGATAGTGGATGGAGCCAGCTCCCTGGTACAGGATGCTAAGGTTGTGGAAGTGGAAACCCAGAACTCAGAAATTTCAAGCTGGCGCAGGTGGTTTCCCAGCTCAGCCAATTTGGGTGTGAGATAAATATTCTCAGTGGAGCTTCTGTGCTGGTATTTGCAATGTGTTGCACATTTGTGTGACAGTATCTATATGCAATGATAGCCCCAATATTGTACAATAACAGCTGCTGTTGAGCGCTGGCTATGAAGCCGTATTGGAGGATCGTCTCTTTTGGAGAAGCCCCTGGCTTGCTGTGAGTCCTGAAGAGCCAGCGCTGCCTGATCAGGCGGTGTGTGCTCCGAGCTGTGCTGGGACCCAGGGCTTTAGAAACCCTCATTTTAGCACAGGGCCTTTTGGCGTGGCCCAGGCTCCTCTCTGGGGCAGCACACGGAGTTTAGGACAGGGCAGGCAAACGGGACTTAGCACTGAATTATGAGTAAGCAACGGGAAGTGCGAGCCCTGTCTCAGAACCCCCGCTAACGGTGCCAGTCATACACTGGTGGTGTAAAGTATCGGGGTGCTCTGAGGTGAGAGCAGCTGTTCACCTGCAAGTGTGAATTTCTTCTGCTTGCAGAGGAAGCCATCCCGGCTGTCTGCAAAACACGGACGGTTATATACGAGATACCTCGGAGTCAGATCGATCCCACCTCCGCCAACTTCCTGATATGGCCGCCCTGCGTGGAGGTGAAACGTTGCACGGGCTGTTGCAACACCAGCAGCGTGAAATGTCAGCCCTCACGGATACACCACAGAAGCGTCAAGGTGAGCACACGGTGACGGCGGAACCCCGAGGGGCTTCCCTGGAGTGCAGCAGCTTCGGGTGTTCTTGTGGCTGCCCTGTGTTACCTGATCGTTGTTATCCATCCTCGTAGCAAGTGCATTAGATAACTGCTCCTCTTCACTCTGTGGGAGCTTTTCAAATTGCACAATTATTGGAAAATGTTTGGTTTGGATTTGATCCTTATAGGATTCCCTTTAGGTTTTTGTCTTCTGTAAGGAAAATGAAGTTGGTTCTGTGTTTCCCATGATCTCGCACAGAACAGAACTTGAAGTTAAGGAGATAAAATGACTCAAGGGGCATTGGACTAAAAAAAAAATAAATCACAGTATGGAATGCTGTATTCTTAATTAAATATTATGCAGCCTAAATTGGGCTTTTATATTTGACAACATAACACTTTTGATCTGAAAAAATGTGTTTCAAATTATCTTACCCCAGGGATAGAAGACTCAACGGCTTCATGCTGTATTTAATCATTAAAAAAATCCATTTCTCCCTGTTGCAATTTTCCAGTAAATATTACGTGAAATATTTCTATGTTCATCGGGCTTCACTGTGTTCTAATTTTTATTAGTGTTTAAACAAGTAATGTGGATTTACATCGATGTGCAGGAGATTAGAGTTACAGTAATGATTTATAGTTAAAGCTATGAATTCATGTTTCTTTGAGTATTTTAAGAGCAGAATTCATTTTCAAAAATAACATTCTTGAACATAAAATGGCCCAGCACAGCACACTGATCACTCTACTTGCAATGACTTGCTTAAGAAAGGTGCCGTTAGCCCATGTAGCACTATGCTCTGAACACCAAGTGTGACACCAAGTGTGAGCCAGGTCACTGGTTCACCTGCACAGTCACACATCTGAGCAGGACACCTTATTCTTTTTCCCCCCTTTTTATTCCAAGTGTATGAAAAGCATTTTCACACTCAAATAAGCTGGAGAATCATCTGAACACATTTCCTCAGTCTTTCCAAAAATAATGACTCTTTACATTTGCTTGTCACCATTTCTTCGGTACACTTTGCAGAAACAATTAAAAACAAGGGAAAAAATGGTATCAGTTTAATTAACGAGAGCTGAGATTAAGCTGGGCAAGTTGCTGCCTTACAGCTGTAAGCCGTTTAGATAGGAACTTAACAGGAAAGTGCCTCCTGGACCAAAATTGTAATATGTGGTGCTATTACCTGTATGTTTGATGCCGCTTCCAATTACTTTTGTATGGCAATTAATACATCCAGAGGTGCCCCAGTGAAGAGTTGTCCTGTGTATGATGAGCTTCTGTGGTGGGGTTGTGTGCCCCAGAGCAGCTCCATGCTCGTTAGCTACTCCAGCAGTGACGGGGAGACAGAAAGGAGAGACTTGGCTGAGGCCGCTGCTGCCAGGGCACCCCATGCACCCTGAAATCCCCACTTGCAAGCTGCTGGCAGCAGCTTTGCAGGGACATCGTTTTTGGGGCTGCTTCCCCAGCCTAATGCTGTGCAGAAATCTCAGTTTCTCATTCAGGCTGCGGATACGGTTTTAGCGCTTTTAGATTTGCATTCATTTTAATAGGGCGCAAGCTAAAAGTAGGCTCAGCTGAGCAGCTGCTTTTTGTGGCTGTGTAAATATATTGCCACCAGCAATATCATTATACGTCAGCCAGCTTTGGAGGGCCTTTTTTTTTGTTGTTGTTTTTTTCCAAGCTCCAAGACTGCTCCAAAGAGTCATTAAGTACAAGGGAAAAAAAGGACAAGGGGTCAAGCAGGAACAGGATGTTCATTGTAAAGGTTGTATGCTGACCCCACTGTCACACCAGAAATCTCTGAACAGAATCCATATTTATGCCCTCCGGAGTCAGATCCTCTTGTAACTTTGATATAATTGATGGTTTTATGAGCCTTTCGCCAAGCCTATGTTCGGAGCTGAATGTCTGCTCATGCCATTAAGTAGCTGGCCCAGAGCGAGGGTGGCTGGAAAGGTACGGGAGCGGGTTTGGAGAGCCTTCTGGGCTGTTCCTGCCGTGCGGCTGGAAAGCCCTTGTGCTTCCCCCTGATGTCAGCCTGCATAAAAGCCCTCTTTTGATTCAACATTGAAAAGGCTTTCCCCACTTCCTCCTCATTGACAAGGTAGTGAGATCATAGCTGGCCCATTCACACTAGAAAAAATGTTCACCCAGAAAGGTCAGCAAGTGGGTTTGCATCATCTGAGGGGCTGCAGCAAAGGATGTTTTCTTTGTCTTACTGAGGGCCATTGTGGCCAAGGTTAAGAGCAACAGCCGTTCCAGAGGGGTGGCAGCATGAAGGTGCTTCACTGCAACATGCCTCTTCTGGAGACCTGATTCAAAGGCCTCGTCGGGGGATGCCCTCACTTGCTTTCACTGAGCCTGTTCGGGTGCTGCTGTGCCGAAAACGGGTTTGGAAACTGTAGCTGCAGGGAGGCCCCAACCAGTGGTGCTGGTGACAGAACTCCCCTAAAATGGGACTTCTGAGGTTCCCCTTCATGAGGGACATTCATAAAATGCACGCTGCCCTGCATTACAGCATGGTGAGCCCACGAGGATACAGCCTGCTGGTCCTAAGGAAATCCGTATTCAGCAGCTGCTTGGGAATTGCTCTTTGCTAGGAAGGAAAGTATTGCATTTCTGTCCTTGTGACAGAGAAACGGTGTCACGGACTAGGGAGTAGGAGTGTTGGTTTCATTTACAGATACATTTCCTCTCTGCAAAAGCGTTTCAGTAACATTCATAGTTTTGGTTGCTCCTGCACAGTGAGATCGAGAAATTATCTTTACCAAGTCCTAGACCATTTGTTTGTTCGGGGTGGTGCTGACCTGAGGCTTTGCAGGAGGTTTTTGATAATGTTGAACAGAATGTTCTCAGCATTTTTGATTAAGGCAGAAAATGGTTAATATTATGGAGCAAATCATATCTGTACTGCAGTTTTTGAATAGCCAGGCTGAGTGTTACAGTTGTTGGCAGCAATATTCATTTCCAAACCGAGAAGAGCTGAATCATTTTATCTACCTCTGTCCTACCTTCTGCTTGGCCTTAGGCCATAGCTGTACCAGCTATTGCCATTTCTGAGTGCTGTATGTTGAGCTGATTTGGGGGTGTTTAACATAGGCTGAGTAAATAGGAGGGAAATACTGAGAGAAAATGAACTGGAAAGGAAGGAAAAGACTGCGAAGCTGCTCCTTAGCAATGATTTGAATGTTGTCAAGTGATGGATTTAGGACAGAAATGGGCAAAAATGGAGAAGGCGGAATGAGTTGTTTGGCTTCAGCATCTTGAGGAGGTTGAGATCTTGGCAGAAATTGTGTGCGCAGGTAAAATGGCACTAATGTCTTAAAACTGTTTTTCTTCCATGACTCCATTTCTATCAAACAGCAGTTTTTAGCTATGATTTAGTTGCAGGCTACTACCTGCAGGCAGTCAGGCCTCCTGGGCAGGCCCGGCTGGTAGATATGATAGAGAAATTTAAGAACAGGAGAGATGCGGGAAGCCCTGATCCAGGTGGGGCCATGAGGAGACCGAGCCCCGCAGCGGCACCCTGAGAGGGCCGGACAGGGTGTGCACCGGGCGCCACGGCCCTTCGCACCTCGCCTTGCAGGGGCAGGGTCTAGCGGGTCCTTCTCAGGGAGAGGAGCCCGAGGGACGCCCAAGAGCCCCTCGGAGAGCAGCGGCGGGGC
>JAUBNY010000219.1:1001035-1232093 GCA_032275445.1 Crypturellus soui | reverse complement strand
ACGGGGCCGCCGCGGGCGCTGAGGCGGCGCGCGCAGCCCCGGCGCTGGCGGGGGCGTCGGTGGCCCCGGGGGCTGAAATGGGAGCTCCGTGGGGCTGCGGCCGGATCGTCAGTCCCCCCAAGGCCTGACAGGGCTGTGCAACAACCCCTGGAGCAGTGACAGGGCTGCGCACAACCCCTGAGCCCTGACAGGGCTGCGAACAACCCCCAGAACAGTGACGAGGTTGTGCACAACCCCCTGGCCCTGTCAGGAGGCCCCCGAGCTCTGACAGGGCTGCGCACACCCCGCCAGGGCAGTGGCGGCACCACAGTGAGTTTTTATGGAATTCGGCAGTTTTAGAGGTGTTCGAGGTTGCTACAATTTTTAGTTCTGTTACATTAGAGACAGGCTGAAGAAGCTGATGCTGGCATGGGTAGTTTGCTTAGATGTGATAACCTTAAAGCAGTAAGTTACACATTTAAGAGTAATTGTCCAAGATAAGCACCAGGCAGAAAAATAGAATGAATAAGGGAAAAAAAAGTGCTGATACAAGGCCAAATTCCATGCAATTAGCATTGCTATCCCTGTTTATAACCACTGAAGATCAGACTTGCAACCTTTATCATTTTAGCTTAGCATAAATTGCAGATCCAGTGTAGCTGCAGGTCTTAGGATGTGACAAACACAACAACTCAACTCTGTTGTGTGGTGCTTCGGTTTGACCGTTTACAGCATCTTACAAAGCATCTCTCTTTGCAGCCTGAAATACGTTGCATTATGTTTTAACTACAGTACAGTACAAAGCTGATCTCCTAATTGTCCGCTAGCATTCATTCTTCAAAGCATCACCTCCTTGGTATTTACTGTTATTTAGTACCAAATAGCAACAGGAACTATCTTTGAAATTGAAAAACCAAAACAGGGATTGACTCTAAAGAGTTTTATGACAGTTTATTTTTGTTGCATGTAATTTCCATTAGGGCTGGTTTATTCCGACAGTTGTAACAAGCATGGCAGATATCAAAGCTGTTTCATGATTGCTGGGTCTCTTTCTTTGTATCTGGTGATGGAGGTGTCTTAATTACTGTTTGTTTTTGTAAATTTTAGAGATTACTCATCCTTTGATGCGGGATGACTCAGACCAACCATACATTTTCAAATCTTTGTGCTCAAAGGCTTGATGGAGATGGATTTTTAGATAGAAGATTTTGAAACATATTGCTTTGACCTGTAGTTAATCTTTCAGCAAAATCATTCTTACATATTAGGACCAGCTCTTAATCTTTTTATACAGAGAAGTGCACTTTTGGAAAACATCTTTAATGAGGCCATTTTAGTTATTGTATCTTTCTCAGTTCAACTTTGTTTGCTGGATAAATGCAAATGGTCTTCAGATCCTGTTGACAGAAGAGGTGGTGACTAAAATGTGGATTTGAAGTCCTGGCTCCATGAAAGCAGTGGCAGATCTCCCATAGACTTTTAATAAGACCAAGATTTCACTCTAACTTCTGTTACTGTCATTCATAGGTCCCTGACAGTTTGTGTCCAAGAGTCAAAGAGTTTCTGGGAACAGGGAATGTGATTCTTTTTTTCCCAGCCACCACGCTCCTTTTGTGACACTGTTCTTCCACCTTTGGAAAGACCAAGGAATGGTATCTTCATAGTTCGAAAATGATTTGGAGCATTAAAACTTCCACCAAACATGCTAGTAAACTACTACCAGGAGACCCTAGTGTAACTGTGAATGCTTTGGTTGTTCGGTAGTGACCGGAGATTTTGCTCTTGCACTGATTGGACTTCGTGGCTCTGTCGTTTGAGTTCTTCAGAGGGAGCCAGCCTCCCCTCTCCTTGCTCTCCATCCTCTTTCTCGTCTGTATACAGTAATACACACCTATATTATGTGGTTGTCTTGTTCACTGGGACACGTCGCAGCCCCTGTTTGTCAAATGGCAGATCCATAATTAGTGGGGTTGAAAAGCCATGATTTCCAGAACAACTCAAAGATTCCTTTTGGATGAGATGTTCACCATCGGCGTTAATGCCTGATAGTAGTAGATGCATCTGGTATCAGTTAGGTTCATCCTCAGCTTCCATCACAGTGGTAGGTTGGTCTGACCAGGTCAGGGTAGGATAACCAGAGTGAATGAAGCCAGTTAAAATGTGTCACCTAGGTTGTCCTCCTGGGCTAGAAAATAATCCATGCCAGCTACACTAATGGTTACTGTCTATTCATGCAGTGTTTAAACACAGTTGTCAGCTAAACGCTGTGCCCCTTACATCCAGCGCAGCACTCTCTTCTCCTGTCTTATGTCGTTGCACAACGGGCTATGGCCATCATGCCCGTGACACTGGCACAACTCAGTACCCGGCTGCCTTGTCCCAGCACAGCCCGTGTCCTAGCACAGCCCGTGTCCCGTGTTCCTGCCCCGCACGGCACCTCGTGCCGTTCCAGGTCAGTCAGGTTGTCCTCACGGTCAGTGCTCCCCAACGCGCTTCCCTTCTACACTGATCTTCAGGTGCCGGGCTGGCTTGTGGCCAGAGCTTCTCCAGCTTGCGCCTTCCTCCAGCCTCCCCGTGCCCTCTGGCATCTTTCCTTAAGGAAGGCTTCCTTGGGGATGCCGGTGCTGAGACATGACATGGAGCAGTGCCACGGGACAGACCGGAGAGCAGTGCTGTGCCTACATGTACCTATAGCTGTGCCAAGGGATGGCTCCAGCCTGCAGGCGGTGGTTCCCCGGCTGGAGCGTCAGTGCATGGGAGCTCTTGTAAATAAGCCGCAGGTTACAGCAAGGAGCTGCTAGGATTGAGGGTGCTGCTTTCTAAGCTGATTTTCAGATTCTGTTTCTCTGACGAGTGGGCGCTTTATGTTCAAAGGACTCTGAAAACACCAATTTGGAAATTAAAAATTACCTTGCAAACCAATCCAACCCAACACCTTCACTGTTAGACTTCAGCAGAAGTTGGTGCTCAACACGTACCATGATATACAATAATACAATATACAGAACAAACACTGATATGAATGCATATGTAAAAGTTGATTCTGATACATGTGAAAACTGAGTCGCTTAAAACTGTAAAACCCACATGAATGGGAAATTGTTTTATCTCTAGGGGGAAGATTGTTTCAAACTGCTGAATTTGGATGAACAAATATTCTGTGCAATAAATAGTTACACGATGCGCAATTAAGATAAAAGGTGATTAGTATGCTAACGTTTTATATGGGTTTGGCTTCAGGTATATACAGGTATATATTTACCTGTGTTCAATCCTGAACTATGCTACTGTGTTTCAGTACATACCTCATCGTATTTTATAGGTGGCAAAAGTGGAATATGTTAGAAAAAAGCCAAAATTAAAAGAAGTTCTGGTGAGATTAGAAGAGCATATGGAATGCACCTGTACATCATCAAATACTAATTCAGATTATAGAGAAGAAGAAACTGGTATGTTTTCCTTTTATTTTTGTATTAATGCTTATTTCTTATGGACCTTGTTTTTATATTAGTAAAGAATGTAAAGCAAATTTTGCTTCCAGTGAACTCAGTGGAAAAGCTCCCAGCTACTTCTCTGTGTGTTGAAGATGCAAAATTAAGGGAGGATTTGTGCTGTAGAAAGAGTTTGGATTAAAAGTGTAAATCATATCAGTTCTCATTAGGTTAGCCTATAAGTAAAAGTAAATGCCCAATATTATTCAAATCTTGCTTAACTAAGCTAAAGGTTGTCCTGTTGCAGTCAGTGGACTTTATTGCCTAATTTCTTTGACTTTGTAGAGACAGGGTTAAAGCTGAGATTTACTTGACCCTGGGGAAAATAGCCTTGAAATGAATCTAAAACACTGAGGAATAACTTCTGTGTTCAGAACTAAGAAGTTTGAAACAACAGTGCCTGTTTCTTGTGTCTTCCTACTCATGTATAGGCCAGCATTTCTTGTCAGTTGTCACATTAAACATTTTTGCCTTATCAAGACAGCATTTAAATCACAACAGGGGAAGATTTGTGGGGAAGAATGCTGATTTTCATAAAGCTACCTAAAATCTTGGGCTCAGATCTTCATGTTAGAGTGCAATCAACACAGGATTCTAGAGAGATTCTGGATAACCACGACAGCAGAAAGGACTGCTCCCATCCTCTCAGTTTTGGCTAGAGGCAGGCTCAATAGTTTGTTTTCACTGACACAGGCTTTTAGGGATGCAGTAGATCCAGCCCCAGAATAAAACCCACCGTAGATCAGGTCAATATAGGAGGAAGGCTGCCCAAAGGTGACAGGCTTCCTTGGTGGCTGCATGAGGAGGAATTTTTTGAATAGTTTCCATGCAAATCTGATCTGAGCAAGTGTCAGCTATGTTTGCTACATACAGAGCCAAAAAATTAGAATTTGTATAAAAGCAAAGTGAGGCCTCTGCTGTGATTCTTAGTGGACATCAGTTTATAATGAATGTTTTACCTCAAACTAGATTGAATTATGGGTAGACAAAAACACATCAGAATACTATTTTGTATATGTTTTGATATTCTATCTATGTCTTGTACCAGGAAAAAAGCATCATGAGCTCTATTTCAGTTTTTTCAAAATGTCTTTAATAGCTAAAAACTAAACAGCTGAGAATTTAAGCTGAAAACTGTACTTTTTGGTGTGTGTGGAAAATGGTATGTAATGAAAGAATACAGTTTCCTGGGATTTTGTTATTGATAGGAACAGCAAATGGATGGTGAGCTAAACTGTAGAGCTGAAAACAAATTCTGAATACAACATGGCAACAGTTTTTATGGTGGGTCTCTCTATGGTGGTATGCAATGCCAACTTTGTTTATTATTTTTTTACTTTTGTATAATTACTTTGTAAACAGAATGTCAAATCAGAAGTCATAAAGTTATTACTTTAATGCAAAGGATAATGAGGATTCTTTGAAATGTAAACGGTTTGAGTATTTATTACTTCAGTGTTCAACAAAATGCATTACCTTAGGGCTTTTTACCAGCCCTGCCCTTATGTTAACAGGAAGGCCTAGGGAATCAGGTAAAAAACGGAAACGAAAAAAGTTAAAACCAACATAAAACCTACTGGAACTATTTGATATTCAGGTAGGACCTATATGCTGAACACCCTAATAGCACAAGTAATGGAAAACTTAATCAAATATCATCACTTCAACTTAATCACTGTTCAAAATCTTGACACTTGCTACCTCAAGGCTGCAAAGAGATTAGATCTGATTGGCTTTGATAATTCTACCTGCTGGTATTTTTCCTTTAAGCTCCACATCACCATCAGCATCTTACATTCTCGAGCTACTTCCTTTTCTTGCTTTTTTTTTTTTTTTTTTCTTTTTTTGGAGGTCGCTAATACTTCAGCTTCTGAAATCTCAAGTTCCATCGCCTCTGCTTTTGTTTCATTGTTTTTGATTTCTGAGGTCGAAGCATCACATAATAATGCATGAATGAATTGCCAGATTACAAATCATTTTGTTCCCAGTCGTTGGCTGTAAACCATTGAGTGTACATATGGTGAATACTACATACATGACCATCAAACCCGTGTTTTGGCATGACCTGGGATTGATGTTACGTGCAACTGAACCGAGCTGACAATCTGCCTGCCAAACAAGGAAGATGCTCAGAGATACCGTTTTTGTGTAGCAGGACTTGTGTTATTTATACTGGAAAACTAAGATCTTCCTTTGCTTTGTTCAGTCTCAAAAAGATGATAATGGTCATTAAAATTAATGAGGTTCCCAGGGCAGTGAAAAACCAATAATCTCATAATGCAAAAATGACTAAAGTGAATTAGCAATGTATGATCATGGCGATACACCTTCCAAATCACTTATGGAGTTGCCATTTCTTAATGACCTGAACTAATGTAAGCAGTTGCAGTTGATTCTAGTGTTTGGAGTGGGAATGATTTGGATTTTGCAGTGTACGTGCCTAACTCCTGGATGATGGTGAATTTAATTTCAAGCACCTGTTTTTGCACATAAACTCCCAATGGCAGTTTGCATTTATGCTGATGTATTTTTTCTAAAGAATGCTAAACTTGATATCCTGTTTCAGATTAACAGGTATTTATTGGGAGTAGTATGATAGAAGCAAAGATTTTGTAAAATTCAACTTTAAAAGTGAGCATGTAAACTCAATCAAAACAGCATTTAGAACTTCTTGTCCCAGGTTAGTGACTCTTCATGCAGAACAGTTTTTTTTTAAAAGTCATCTTAGAGGATAGGACCTTTGATTCTAATCATAGAGTTATTGTATCTTTTTTCTCTCCTGCAGATGTAAGGTGAAAATAAGCTAGAAAAAAAACTTCTCTCTGGGACATGGATGTACATGGTTTGTTACATTCCTGAACCTACTATGTATGGTGCTCATTGACTGTATATTTTATTTGTTCTCCTATGTGAAAAAACTGGCTCAAAAGAACACTTAATGAGAACAAAGAGACAATGTACATTTGTTTAATGTGACATCAAAGCAAGTATTGTAGCACTCTGTGAAACAATAGGAAGCTTCCCTGTCCAAAAAAGAAAAAAATGAAAGAAAAAAACTGAAAAGAAAAAGACAGTTGAATGAATGGAGGATACCAAAAGTACTCACAAACATGACAAAAATCTAAGTGAATAGTGGATTTCTGTCAGAGCAGTCAACGGTGCTTTACGTCAAGAAATGTGCCTGTGTTCTTGATGAAGATGGATGGACGCTGATGGACTTCAGGCACAAAAAAAGCAGGAATGTATGAAATGATCAAATGCCACGCAAACACTATAGAACAATACATCCTTGCTTGGTGGTGTTTTAAAAGTCTATACAAAAAAAACCTTCTGGGGAGCCTTAAGTGGATTTTTTTTTTTTTTACACCATAAAGTGATTATTAAGTTTTCTTTTTACTCTTTGCCTAGCTTTTTATTATCTCTTGGACTACATTTGCCAATAACACATAAAAGACTGGCATAACAATAGCAGAACACAAAACATTATGGTATTTCTCCTAGTGGGATGCAAACTAATGAGATGTATTAAAATAAAAATGGTATACCTATGCATAATTTTCTAGACGTTTCTTGGTTTATGTTCCCCAACCTCCCCCGTAATTTAAAACATTACATAAAAAGAAAAAGAGAGAGATGTGCGTAAACAAATCATAGGATATCCATGCAAAAGTCCTTCTTTTTCCTTTAAGACTTATGCCAGTTGCCTACTAGTGATATTGTGTTAGCAATTGTCATTCTTATCAGTATACAGATACTTTTATTTCACATGTTGGAGCTGTGTGAAATGTACAAATTCTTGTATCTGCATTGTACAATGTCATGGTGGCATGGGAACTACCTTGCTGCAAATATTTGAACAAAACCTAAAATTCTTTATTTTTGGTAAAATGTTATGCTTTATGTGTATTCAACAGAAATATGTGTTTTTGTAAAGGTGAAGTTTGTATTTTTATCTAAAAATTAACAGTTTTATATACCTGAGAAAGCCTGCTATGTTTTCTTGAACCAAAAAAAAAAGAAAAACTAAAAAAAAAAAAAAAAATTTTGTGGTCATATTTTTGTAGTAGAATAGCCCAAATAACATCCAAATCTATTTTAACTATAGCAGGGCAGATAAAATACTCTGGCATCAGCTCCTGTGTTTTCAAAGTGCCAAAGGATGAAATGCTCAGCTCCCCAGGGATTGCAGTGGGAGCTGCACGGCTGCATCCTTGTCTGCTGCTTTGGAAATTTAGGGCTGTGCCAGATTATGACATGGCCACTCACTTGGCCGGAATCACTGCCCCAGCCCAGTAGTCTGGATTATGTACCCTGTGTTTTATTCGGAGTATTGCATTAGATATGTAAAAGGAACTACTGGATTCTCTTCTTTGTAAAACATCTACAAAGAGATGAACACGTTTTCTCTCCTTTGTTTGGAACGACAAAAATAAGTTTGTCTTGAAGACAGTGTTTCCACTCCAATCAAAAATATCTTTAAGTGTGAATGAACTGCAGATCCTTATAACAGGAAAAAAAAAAGAGTGAGATTTTTAACCTTTCCATTTCTAAATATAGTCCAACTGTTCCCCTCTTGTTCCTGTAGCTATGTCCAATTTCAACCAAACAAAGCAATGTTAGCTAACAGGCATTATTGGCTTCAGATGCTAATGCAGAGATAGAGTTAGTCATCATTCTATTTTGTGATCATTTTCCCAGTGTATTTGTTGAGCACCAAAACTGGAAATACATTTAACTAAGACTGTCTGTGCTTGTTTTCCACTAAGTGTACTGTTCACAATGTTATGCACATGAATGTATGTGTCTGCGTTTAAAAAGAAAGTGTATAAAATGTAATTTATATATTTATGTTTCAGTGGGATGCCAATAATGTTGCTCAGTTCTTTTTATTTTTTTGTCTAAAAGATATCTAATGAAAAAAAAAGTTCATATATCCATTAAAATCATGTAGATAAAAAATGTTACGTGACCCACTCAGACACTGTGCAGGTATGAAAGGATGTCAAAGTCACTTAAGTGGAATATTTGCAAAAGAGTTTTTAAGAGTCCTGTAGCTGCACTGGCGTAAGAAGGTTGCATTCGGATCTGTGGGCCAGATTTCCTGGAGTAACTCCATTGGATGCAATGGAGCTCTGCTGATTTACACCACCAGTGAGTCTGGTCCTATATTTAATTCTTGAAATTAAAAAAAAAGAGGCAATCTGAACGGCATGCATTTGATTGGTGCCAGCAGAGAAATGTGTTATGCCAAATTCAGCAAACCATGAGAGAATGAAGACTGAATGGAGACTTTTCCAGTAATCGTTTGTTTGAGACTCGTAGTCTCTAGTTAATTTTGTTACCGGGAATGAGACGCACATGAGTCTTTGTTCTCAAGCACAGTGTTTATACGGCATGCAACAGAAAACACACAAAATCTCAGGGCTATATTCTCAGCTAGTATAAATTGGCAAATGTTTTTGACTTCAGCCGCCCCTAAGCTAATTTACATCAGATGAGGATCCAGTCCACAGTTTTTCGTAAATGAGAGGAGTAGTGTCATGACACGTGCGCCATTTACCGTAGTCCAGCTGCGGTTTTATCCGCCAGCCCTTCCAGCCTTACAGGCCGTGGTAGTGTCCCGCTTGGAGATGGCAGATACCACCAGAAGCAAGAGTTGCATTAGAGGTTGTGACACAAGAGACAGTAATTCAAAGTTAAGTTGGACATTTCAAGGGCCATATCCTCAGTTGGTGTAAATCACCATTGCTCCGTTGCCTGCAGTGGAGTTGTACCAGCTTACACCACTTGAGGGGCTGGTCCCTCATTCTTGCTCATCCCTTTCGCTACTCAGTCCTGCAGGGATCTCAGACTGTCGTGTACTGTTAATGTAATCCTGTGTTCTCTAATACTTAAGCACAATAAGTGAATATAAGAATGAGTGTCAGACTTAACTTTGAATGTCCAAGCTCTGAAATGGTTTGTTTCACCATTGTGGCTGTAAATTAAACAGTTCTCTGTGCATTTGTGAATGCTGTGTCCTATCTTCTTCCGCTGTCTCCTGGAGGTGGATTCCCATCTGGACTTTCCATATGCAACATTTGCAGCGTTACAGGAAAGGGTGTGAGCAATAGGAGTCTCGAGATGTTTGTTTGAAACTCTGTTATTTGGGAAGTGGGGGGCTAGTGGGGGACTTGATGAGGGAGTTGAAGGTGATAGTTGCTGTAAGTCACATTTCCACTGAATCATTTAAAACTTCCTTGTTTTGTCTTTGAACGTTGCAGGGAGTTGGGGGTCAAATGCTTTTCTGTTCAACATCCTGTAATCTCTTCCACTGTCCACAGATTCTGGTTTCATCCTTTTTGAGGTCTTTGCTGGTTAAAAACGTGTGGAGGGAACTGGTGGAAAACAATCTCAGTGTTACGATACTGATGCCTGATCACTGTTGCTGTAGTCGGTTCATTACGTTTAATTCTGTGCTTCATCTTTTCAGAGCTGCCCGGCAGTGGCTTTGCTTGAGTGCAATGAAGGATTCCTCCCCGCTTGCTTCCCTTTTCCTCTCTCCTCCGTGCTGCTTGGCACCCGCTTTGTGCACAGTGACTGCCGGCAGTTGCTGCTCTCAGGCTCCTGGAGGTTCCTAGACAGCTTGAGCTCTAACGTGTCTTAAGCTTCCTACTCTGCTTGGACTGGCGTCTCACAGGTCTCCTCCCTCCGGCCGGTGTCAGCATTCCAGCTGGGAAGCTCTCAGCCATCCTCCTTGGGCTGGCAGCACGTCTCCTGCTCTGGAGAATTCCTGCCCTTCTCTGCCTGACTATAGGGAAGCCCAGACTTCCCCATTCCTCCATCTCTGCCTCTCAGAAACCCTTTCCCTTCCTAGGCTCCTTCTCATTCTCTCTCCTCCTGCCTGAGAGAACAGCTTTTGATCTGCTTATCTCTAAATCAACTGCTTTATCTAGGCATGTGTCCTGAGATCCTCTCTCCCAGGTGCAGAGGCCCATAACTGACCCCTACATGAAAGACAAATGCTGTAATATAGACACGCACTTGAGGAAGGAAAAAGATTCGTCTTTGTATTTGGAAAAATATCCATTACTGAAAGCTTCCCGCTAAAGCCCTGTCCAATTCCGGTAATAGTGTATATCTGGAATAGTCATGTTGAAGCTATTCCAGACATCTGACAGTTCAACTAAGATCAGCGACCCAGTTTATAATTTAATTAGAAAACGTGCCCAAAAGCAAAGATGAATTTTCAAAGCTTCCTCAGATTTGGATGATCACATTTTACTGTAAATTGAAGGAAATCATGTTGGTAGGCCCCCTCCATGGCTTTGAAATCTTATCCTGAATACTTATCTGACCCTCTCTTGGGCTGGAAATCTTGGTTGCTTTAAAACAGAAACAAAGTGGAGTTACATATTTGTTTTCAAGGAAGTAAATTATTTTTTTTTCTGGGGTTGCTGCTCCTCAGCTTCTAGTACTATCGCTTCTCAAACCCATGAGGACCCCACTTAAGTTTGCTTTAATTCCAGGTAACAGAGGGAAGCTGTCAGTGTTTTATTCCCAAACCTTCAGCTTATACTTTGCATTTTTCATTTTACTTAATTACTGTGTGTTTTCCCACAATTTAATAACAAGGTGTTGTTTATGTCTGAGCTTTTCTGTGCTGCTCTTTGCTGCAGTGTCTCACTGCAGCACAGCCTTGAACGGGTTTGAACCCCTCTGAAATAAAGAATATTGTTATCCCGTTTTAGGCGAGACCGAGGCATGGAGACATGACTGTGCAAGGTCACACAGCAAGGCTATGGCAGAACCAGGGCTAGGACTCAGATCTGAGTGCTCATCCAGTGCCCTAAATCACACGACCATCTTCCCTTTCCAAGAATGAATCCTTGCACCCTTAGAGCTAAATACTGAAAAGATTGAGGGTAAGTCGTTTTGCCTAATTATTGTGCATTGGATACGTGATCAAAAACCACTGCTGTAGCATCAGAGTGTAATGACTGATGAAAAAAGAGCTGTCTGCCCATGCAAATACGCATATCTTTTATGCTATAATCAGCTAATCATTCCCTGTATCTCTAAGGAGCCAACCTTTCGTGACTTGCAATGAAAGTTATGCACGGAGAACGAATGCAGACTCTGTTTTTATGGGAATTTACAAAAATTCAGTGGACAATTTTCATTGTACTTCCCCCTCAGTTTGTAGTCATTCGTTCCTTTTATGGCATGAGTAACGTTTCCTAAGGGATCTGTGTCTATCAGGGGCCCAATCCCAAATTCTTTTCCCAGGCTCTAACATGGAAAAGCACTTAAAGAGGTGCCTGTATCTGCCCTTCTTCATGCCCAGGCCTAAGCATATGTGTAACTCGGGACAAACATCCCACTGACTTCAGTCAGCCGGAGCTGAGGGATGCGGTATCACTCTTTTCGAATAGGATGTGATTTCCTGCCTCAGGATCACAATTCCAGGATGGTTTCTTTATGTTCTTAAAGTGTTGGAGTATGTTGTAAATAGCCCAAAGAAGAAGTAACAAGACTCCAGTGTGCAAGTAGAAAGACAGATGAAATTGCAGGTGAAATTTGAGATGCTGTAGTTTAGATAAAACATAAATAGAAAATAAAATGAGTAAGATCGGAAGGTTGGTCATTTTCAGTTGTGCAATGCTATCATCCTTTAGTCACTCTAAATATTTGCTGCATCAAGCTGGAGTAGGTCAGAAACACTATAATGCACATAAAATAGTTACGGCTGGTTTCTGTTGAACTGCTACCCTATTTTCATGGCATATGACTGCGAGGTGGGGCCAGCAATCACAGTTGTAAATCAAAGAACAAGTCATAGGTTAGGTACTGTTTTCCATGGATATTGTCTCTAAGTTTATTTTCTGTATGCTAGTCTCTTGAACGATGTTTAGTGAGCTTTTCAGCTTGGTAAAAAAGTCAAAAATACATGTTTCCTGAGCTGAAATTATGAAAGTCATAACTCTTAGTCTTGTTAATAATCAATACATGAAACCGTGGCAACATCCCAGTGATAGAATTGTTCTCATGGAAGGTTTGTGTGTCACCTTCTTCCAGTGTTATAGTCTATAGGAAAATGCAGTCATTTTTGTATTCAATTCATTAGCAGGCCGTCAAATCTGACCTGGCTTGAATTTTTATCATCTAAAACTTCCTTATTGGACTGACCTTTATGCATGCTAAGTGTCTTTCAGGAACTAGGTAAAAATATACAAGGAGGGGCTAACTTCTGTTCTTCAACATTAAAAATATATATATATGAAAGCTGGAGTATTCCATCACCTGGGGAAATAAGGAGCTACGTTTTTAAGAAGAGTTGCACATTCATCTTCCTAGAATCAGACATCTACTTGGGATCTTGGCCTCTGCACAGTAGCTTTAATCTTCCCTAATCAATGCAACCAGGTTTACTTGGCATCTTGGAAAACTGAGTGTGTCTGATAAGGTCAGATGTACAAAGAATATAAGCACCCAGAGATGCAGATGAGCACTTGAAATGGCCAAGGATTTAAAAATCATTTTGATGCTTCAGAGCAACCAGAAATCAATAGGAGAAAAGCACTAAGGCATCTCTGCTTATTTGGCAAGGGAAAAAATATCAAGGAAATATTCTGCATTTAATGATCATCAGTGACAAAGAAGCTGTTTGCAAAAAATGTTTGTGCTTAAATTTTTCAGCAGTTAATGATCGTCTTTACAGACCATAGTACTTGAATACTTCACTTATCGATATATCAGGGCTTGGAGGAACTTTGAGACCTACGGACTGGGACACTCCTTCAGCCCACGATAGCTCTGTGTTCTAGTAACTGATCAACCAATTACATAAATGCCCAGATCTCTACCCTGCAGAAAACAGACACAACACCAGTGACTTCACTGGAGGTGACAGTTACCTGAGAACTGACCCGAAACTATTGACACAAAGCAGATAATGATTCCATATTTTGCTGGTTAGTGCTGCTGTAAAAATAGACTCATATCCTGGAGCAGCTAAAACAAGAAAATCGGGAATAGCAGTTTCCCCCAGAGATTCATGCAGCCTGGAATTTGCCGAGATCCCTGGATGTGAACATGTGCTGCTACAAAACATAAAACAGCAACTTCGTTTAGGGAAACTTCCAACCTTCCGAAAATGCAGACTTTTCCTTGTCAATTGGTGGGTAGTATTACTCAGAGAAATTGGTTTGTTTGCTCACGAGAGGAGAAGCAAGACGTGAATTCAAGATATTCCCTGTTTCGTCGTTAGAAAGAAGACTGTTCACAGAGGGCCTGTGGGTGAGCTCAGAACAGCCTCAGCTCTTCTGGGGAGGAACCCAAACTTGAAGACCTCAGTGAAGCATCAAGAGCCCTGCAGAATCACTGGATTTCTCTGGCTGTGAAGCTTTTCAGACAGCTAAAGGATGAGAGCATCCATTTTTAAATAATTTTTATAAGACTTTTAGTTGTCTCAGCTGGCCTCAAAGCTCCTCTGTCTGCTCTGTGAAGAGGCTAATTTTGATTGAGCTGATGTTGCTGTTCCTCCTCTCAGTAATGGTGCTGAAGCATTAGGTTTGTTTGCTGCTCTCTGTTGAAAATGTTTTTCGAGCGGTGACTTTTCCAGTGCCTGTTGTATGCCCAGTTCATCCTGATGTTTAGGGTGGAGCATCCTCTCTGCTCCAGCCACGCTTTGCCTTTATATTTGTGCAATTTCTTGCATCAAAGTGGTTTTGGTTTAAACTGAAGATGACGGAAGATAGAAAAGACCAGATTTTCTGCTATGACCCCTGTCCCAGGGGCGCTCTAAGGGCCAGAGAAGGAGAGAGGCCGCAGCACTTGAAGAAAGCCAAGATGTGCCTCTTTCTGCTCAAATCGTCGTGCCAGGAGATACAACTTCCCTTGTTGCCAGCAAGTGCTGCAGTTCCCTGCTTCCCCCTTGCCCTGAGAGCACTTGCTTCACTGTTGCTTGCAAGTCCCCTGTGCTGGGGAGAGGCCTGTGTAGTTGAGGAGATACGGGGTTTTCTACTAAGCAGCAAGACTCCCATGGGAACTGGGGCTTTCTGCTCCTGCAGTTGGGATGGAAGATCCTTTTTTTGGTCCAAATTCACCCACAGGGTCACCACATGGTCAGGAATCTCCTTGGAACCACGAAGCTACTCAGATATGAATGACCTCAAGATCTGAATTCTTCCTTTACTGCACTGGATTTCCACAGCGTAATAAGTGACAGAAACCGTTTGCCACAGATTGAGTGGTTTTGGAACAGGCCATGAGTCCTATAGAGTAAAGCTCAGCTGTGCATTGCACCTGTTGCCCCAAATGCTGCTTTTAAATCCGATTTTCACTATTTATCCACATCTACCTGCTTTTCTTGTGCTTTGGGAGAGTTAGCTTGCACCTGTTTGCTGGCCAAATCAATAGGTTAGGCTAGGTCTGCATATCTAAAGAGGCTTCTCAGGACTTTACAGCTGCGGTTAGCAATTGCAAATGTTTCCCATTATCTCCCTGCATTCCCTTGAGTTGTGATTCAGCAAGATCCTCAGTGAAAAGCTGCCCTTGAAGCATGTGAGATGCTTCTTTGAAGTCACTCGTGTTAAAGTTAGGCATGATCTGAATAGGCTTGCAAAACTGAGTACCTGAAGCTCCAGCTGTGATTACCCGCTGTAGCTTAGTGTTTTCCTTTTGCATTGCCTGGAGTGATACTAGTTTCAGAAACAATCTCCAACCTTCCAGAAGCAATTCCATAGTATTGAGAACTTTAACTATTTAGTAGCTTTCTCTCAGCAAGCCCAGCTACACTGGAAAGCCCACAGGGCCCCTAAGGTCTGTCCCTTTCTTGTTTTTTTTTTTTTTCCATATGTTTCTTTTAAGGCAAGTTAAGAAGAAGCTTAAAATAGTACCTTAAAAAGGTAGGAAACTAAGCACATCTTAACATCTTGATTCCTTTATCTAGCCTAATTAAGGAGATGTTTGCCAATATTGGTGTTCTCTGAAACAAGCATACATGAAGAACACTCAGAGCAGCTTCAAAAGAATTTTCAAGCGAGATCAGGAAAAGATAAAACGAGAAGTGGAAACTTCTAATACACTTTATAGCTCATTACTTACAGGAAAGGCATTGTTACATAGGATACTAATGAGTTTTGCAGGATGAAGTTTCCTAAAGGAAAAAAAAAGGCACCTTCTTTATCTCAGATTAAAAGTTTGAAGACCTTTGCAATTATGGTACATAGACAATGGATGTTTATAGTCATATCACTCAGAAAAGGTCTGGAAAAAGTGAAAAGTTTTCTTTAGTTAAAATGTGTACACTATTGAATTTCTGTAAGAACTTCCAATCTAGCTACTGAATAATCATAAAGGGAATAGTAAAAACCCATCTTATTTTCATCATTGAAGTTATTTTTGCATCATTGCACATAGCTGTTGGGAGGAGAGCAGGAACTCATTTGAATGTCTAGGGATGAACATGTTAAAGTTGGTGCTGATGTTCTCAAGGAGATGGTGAAGCCACCCAAGTCGCAGGAACAAAACAGAACAAAACAAACAGGGTTTGCCAGTGACACGTGCAGGGCATCGCACACGTGCAGCTGGCCCTGCTGTCCTGGCGAATCTGCTGTCAGCGCCTGCATTTCACTGAGCTTGTGAGGACGGCCTTGCTGTATGCATGGATGTGCTTCAGGCACCAAGGCATTTACCAGGAGCAAAGCATGTGGGTAGCAAACCTTGGGCATTTGTACTGGATGGTTTGGGGGCTAATGAACTTCATTCTTCTGCACTGTCATTTAGGAATGTGTTGGTATGCAAAAAGTTTGGGATATTGGAGCATTATCTCAGGACATTGGAGGTCCTGTTTCAGACTTCCAACATGGCCTTGGATGAGTCAGTCAGTTCTTTTTGCCCAACTTCTTCATTTGGGAAGAAAGAATAGTACTTTATAATTCCTGGACTGTTTTATGTATGCTCTATGTGTCCACACATGGTACCTCACACAATGCAGTCCTGATGTGCAGGCTATACCTGCCACTATAGTACAAAACCCAATAATAATTCCAACCATAAATTGAATGTCTGTTTCTTTTAGAAAGTCATAGAAAGAAACTGGGATATCTGATATATATCACTTCTTAAAGCACAGTTCCCTGTGGATCATGTCACTAAGCTTGGACAGTTAAATACATTCAAGTCACTTAAAAATCAGGTATCTTTAGGCATTCAGATACCTCTATGCTGTCTAAGGCTGTCCTCCTGCAAACCAAAAGCCATTTGACCTTACAAAAGTGTCTTCTCATGCTTGAAAGTGAGGTTTGGACTCTTAAGTCACCAGACTGCTTTGCAATGTTGTATCTGTCTTTATGTTTCCCCATAAATCAACCTGCTTGGCTTGAACTTAATGTTTAAATGATGAACAGCTGAAGGACAGTCTAATTGCTTCTTTCTGAGTGTTTCCCTCAGGAAGCGCTGGGAGCCGCACAGCATCTGCCATGACCTCAAGTACCTGCTTTCTGGAGGCTTTTCTGAGATGCTAACAAACGCCTCATTTTAACTTGCCATTAAATAAACCAGCCAGTGGTGACTATTTAGGACAGGGATTAGAAGGGTATTCTTATTGGGATACAAGATGGCTCTGTCCATGTGCTGGCCAGGGATGAAGGGCTGGAAAACTGTGTGGTGGAAGGGACTATTAATGTGATTTTCCACAACTTTCCTTACAGCTGCATTCTTGAGGAGAGAGAGAGAAAGAGATGGCTAGGCTTGCAGTAACATGTTGTGCCGTCATAAATGCTACAGCCACCATCTGTTTCCAGCCCACGACTTGAAAGAAAACTGAGCAGCAATCTCATAATTCACATGAGCGTTTTACACTTGTGAACCCTTCCCAACCTTTGTCTAATAATGAGAGGAGTGCATGGTGCTAAGGTTTGTATTTTTCCTGCACATACAAGTGTTTATTGTCTGTCTCTTTCTGTTTGTTTTTATTTTTATTTTTTTCTCATGGTCCTTCAAATTTCTCTGTGAGGAAAAGCAGACCAGTTTCATGGTCAAAAGAAACATAATAAAGAAGAAATCCTGATTCTATCAACCTCGCTGGCAAAATTGTCTGGGAGGAGATACATCCAACATTCTTCATTGTGTTTGTCTTAATTATTTGTTGATTAAAAGAAACACAGTAGAAAGTGAAGAGGCAGGTTGCTGCACTGCCCTTTCTCCATAGAAATGCTAATTCCGAGCACAGCTAGAATAGCTGGACATGCGCGTTTGAAACCTGCACCATCAGATAGGAAGGTAATGGTAAGTTGGATTTTAATGAAAACAAATTCTTCTGCTAATCTTGGCTTCGGGCTGGCCCTCCGTGGGATTACAGATACCACCTGCTGTGCCAAAGACGTGCTCAGGTTCGGAGCTGCTGGTGGGTGGGAAGAGCACAAACATCTGAGAGCGACTTGTGTGAGTGATCTCAGCCTGTCCTCTTGCAATGCCCTCAGGGAAGCCAAAGCGTTGAGATCATTTAGTTGATGGAAATCCCGCTCCCCTCCGGCCTGCAGAGCCAGGCTGACACCATTAAGGATTTCTTTCTGACTGCTCAGCAAAACCAAGGGCTGCTGTTTCTCTGGGCTTCTCCTTGTGCTTGGACCCAGTTTGCACGGCTCCTCCTAGCACAACCGAACTGGCTGGATGAACTGCTGGGCTCCTCTGGCCTGAGAAACGATGACTTTCATCATCTCCACTGCAGAGCAGTTTAAGGATGAAAGGGCTTCTCATTTCATATATCCCACTGCTGCTAGAACTGTAAATCCTTGCAATGCGGGACTGTGTTTATAGCAAACTGCTATATTAGTAACATATATTGCGTTGTCGTGTGTACGGTCAGACTGTTCGAGAAGTTGCCAAAGAATGGAGCTTCTGATGGAAAACCAATTCAATCTCTACTTCTCATTTTATTTAAAAATAATAAATAACTATCAATCAAAGGGACTCATTCTGACATGTGCTACCTTTTGGGTGACCTTCAGTGTCTCCAAGATGTGCCCATAAGCAGAAGAAAGCTGCCAGCTCCTACAAACATGACACGAAGTTCTGCCAAGAAACGGTTTGTAGATCACTAGGGTCAGGGGTAAGGGGGTATGTCCAATCACCCGCTTTTTAGCACCACTTGCTCTTCTGGATGCATCCAGAATGAGCCTGAGCGTTTACCTGAGTTTTATGTATTACTCGGGGTAATTATTTATAGCCAGAGCGTGCTGGGAGCTGATGGATTAAACAGTCTTTGGGATGGCAGAGGAAGACCTGTCCTGTCGTCCTGCCTCATCTGCACCTGCTGTCCCCACGTCCTCGGGCCGCAGCACCTGCCGGCAGGAGACCCATCCCCTCCGGTGTCCGTGGAGCAGCCTCCCTGCTGCTTCCGTGCGCGGGAGAGCGCCAGGGAGCGGGGGCTCATGCAGGGCAGAGGCCTCTGACACGGAATTCCCAGGAACGGGATTTACACATTTTATGACCGTTCAGATGGAAATGCAACGGAGCTGAATTATTGCTCCTTAATCCCGCTTTCTCAGTTTCCTCCCCGCAACGTCCTCCCCTCCCGCTTAGGTAATACAGAAGCTTATAAACAAATCCCACTGCGTGGAAAACAGCCAAGGGCGGGGGAGAAGCGGGGAAGGACCTGGGTCGGGGCTGTGATGGATGGACAGGTGGAAGACAGGCACCAGAAAGGACGTGAATGGCAAAAGCCTTTGATGGCAACACTAAAGCGCTATTGAAAATGCCAGGGCTGGGGGAGGGCGAAGGAAGAATAGCGGGAGGAGGGAGAGCCAGGCAGCCCTGTCCCCCCCCACCGGCCCCGGCCTCTTTCTCAGGATGTTGAAAGTATTTGTCCTTCGTTACAAAATGATTGAACTGCCGCCAGGCCAGGCCACCCTTCCAGCCACCACACTGGGAAACTGGCACTTGGGAAGGCCTTGTCGCCACTCGGATTTTACAGCTTTCCCTTTTGGGGGAGTTTTCTGTTTGGTTTTGTTTTCTGCTGCTTGCTTTCAGTTTTGCTGCCTATCAAAGGAGCTCGGGTTTGTTGCTCTGACAAACGCTGCATCCAGGTAATGAAAAGGAGAATTAAGAAATAAAAGCCTGTTTTTTTATCAGAATACCCAGCTGTCTGCCTGTTATTGAATCAAAATTTCATGCATTTGGTATTCACAGCATTGCATTCATAGTCCCTTGGTTTATCTCTAGTGCTTCTTGAGGAATTTCATCCTGTAAATAAAGCTTCCACGTTCCTGATGGCTCTGTGTATACAAAAGCAGGGCCTGCTCTTCATAGTCTTGGATAGTAGGAATGGTCTTGTTATAATTAAAAAAGCTTTTGCATCAGAAGAATGCACACAGCAATGGAAAAAAATAATTTTCCAATGCAAAAAGATGGGCCCTGGCCTTCTGAGGTCTCCCATATTGCTCCTGCAAGAGCTAGAGGCGAAAGGAACTATTGGAGATGTAAAGATGGGATTTACTCAGCGGATCCACCCTGCTCAGAGCTGGTGGTGAATGAGTGCTGGGCTCCGACATGGGCAGCAGGGCCCTGGCTGTTGGCACGTGGGGACCTGCACCGGGTCCCTTCCCGTGGGCTGCATCGCCCTCCTCGCGGCCTGGGGACACCCCGAGGTCACCGGCGCCGGCAGGCGCTCGCCAAGGTCAGGTCTGGAGGTTGGGTCTCTGCTGGGCTGGCCGCACCGTGTAATTAAACAGATCTATGAGGGCAGGGAGGGCAAACAGGCACCACACACGCGGCTGTCGCGAGATGTGGGGGCTTCGCGTGCTGACAGACTCGCTGCAGCCGAGAGCAGCCGCTCCACTGAAATAACGCGGAAACGGCGCGTTCCAGCTGAACGTCCCCAGTGCCTGGCTGTGCTCGCTCGTGTTTTACAGCACCCCTGCGGTAGGTCGGAGCAGGCTTATCCCCACTTGAGATGCCTCCGACGGGAAAGGGCAAGTGGTTTGCTCAAGGTTAGACAGGGAATTGCTGGAGACAGCGCTTCGCTCTCCCGGCTCCGGAGGAATGTGCCTGGGGGACCGAAGCGAACGGCCCCCGCGGTGGCAAAACCGGGGTGGGCTGTGCCACTGCGTGCGGTGCTGAGACGGGGCCGCTGGCACCGCCGTGCAAAGGAGCGTGGAGCAGCCCTGCTCGTGGTGCCCGAATGACACAGAGTCTAGAGATCCCCACAGCAATTCAGGTCATGGTGTGGCGGGGGGGGAAATGCTGCCTCCGAAACGTCCCTCCCCGTGTCGTGTCACTCGTAGCGATAATTTAAGCTGCAGGACGCGGCAGGCTCAAAGATCAGGTCGCTGCGATACGAATCACGCCTCGAAAGGACCTTCCTTCGCACATTGTGAAAGCCGCAGGAGCATGGGAAGTGAGGGAAAATGGGATGTCCCTGGAGGGTAAAGATTTTCCTTTAATCAGCTTTCCTAACGTTAATTAACCGTTGGGAACAATGGCACGGCCCCGGGAGCCGCCCCGTTACATAACCTCTCACAATACCGATTTCACTTTCTTGTTTATTTGCCAGCCGGATTCAAAGCGGGAGCTGAGCCGGACTCTGCGCCCAGCTGCTCTGGGGCGGTTGGGATCGCTCAGCTCCCTCGCTTGCAGCTCCCAGGGGGAGAAGATGCCAATGCTCCTTTGCCGGGAAATGCTGCTTCCTTCCCTGACAACCTGGGTTTCCCGGCCTGGCACCCCGTTCCCAGAACAGAGCAGAGGTGCTGGCGGCTGCATCTGAGGAGCCGGCACAGCCCAGAGGGCTCACGACACTTTCGGTAGTTGCCCCATCTATAAAAGCAGGATCATAAAAACTAAGTTGCCTTATAAAGGTATTTTGAGACCTATGACTTCTGTGCGTAAATATATACCCACTCATGGGGAGAAACGGGTGTGTTTCTGGAGCTTGGGACGTGGATAGGGGTAGTCTGGGCAGGAATGACGCGGTGCCACCTCTTCCCTCATGTTTTCACTCTTCCCATGGTGTCCTTGGTATGTGCCAAGGGGAACCACCCTGCCTGATTTTTCAGACCACAGGCTGCCTCCCATTTCGGATGTCCCCAGCTGGCCACCACGGTCCTACACCTGCCTTTAAAATTACAAATGGCTCTGGTTAAAAACACGGCTCTCAAACTTTCCAATATTGGGCTGTGTCAGAGAAAAAAAAAAGAATGAGCCCCTTCTCTCTCAGGTCAAAGTGTTATCTAGCCCAAGATTTTTAAATATGTGCAAAATGCCGTTTCTGCAGCGGGACATTCATCAGCCTGGGAGGACCGCGAGGGGCTGGAGCTCCGCAGGGACCCACATGGCCCCACAGGAGCCCCCAAGGAGACGGTCCCGGTGGCGGCAGCTGTAAAGGCCCAGGGCGAACAGATCAGGTGCGTCTGGAAGACGCTTCAAGGGAGCTCAAAATACTTGGCTCCGTTTCCAGCAACCTGCTAGGCAACAGGCAGGATTGATCTCGAGGCTGATCTGGAAACCGCGGGCGCTTCTGCCTTACTGTGTATTGGCTGTGCCATTAAAATAAAAATGCATGGATTTTTTTCATGGCTAGAAGTGTGGGGCATGAGAGATCGAAACTTCCTCTCCACACCCTCCGATTAGCATAGGAGTGGCAGGAGGAATTTTTTCCCTCTTGGTCGTTCAGGGTAACCTTTGAGCCCAGGTTTTCCACCCTGTTCCCAGTAGCCAGAGGCAAGGGCGACTCTCCAGCCCGTTGGGGCCACCAGTGAGGTCCCCTTTGGGGACAGCTCTGTGGCGAAAGGTGCAAGGAAGGAGCTCTCAGGCCTCTAATCAGGGTTGGTGTCTTTTAGGAAGAAGGACACGAGGGGAGAGCCCGTTCTTTAGGCTCTAGGTGGGTTTTTTTGCTGACATCCTGAGGAGCAGTCAAGGTGCCTGGCGTTGGGTCTGCTTGTCAAGCTTCCCTTGAGGGCAGCCTGCTGGATCCAGGGTTTCCAGCCTCCATGGGAGCACAGGGATGAGCCCATGGAAGCTGCACACTCCCTCCTGGCTTCTCCAGTGTGCACAGTATAGGGCACTGATAATTCACATGCAAAAGAAATCCAAGATCCTGCCTGCATGTTGCGGGCTGAGACAGATTAAAATGTTGTTGTCAGTCTGGCTTGGCAGTATCTCCCAGCTCTTTTTTGTTTTCTCCCCCTGTGAATTATTTCTCCATCTCATTCTTCTTTTGTTTGTTCCATAATTTAACCTGGAGGCACGAGGCTTCCCCGTGGAAACATCACCGGCACCGTCAGTCAGCAAGGAGAGGTGGTACCGCCGGTACAGCCCTTCCTCCCTCTGAGCAGGCAATGAATCACGCTTTGAATATGCAATATCATCCAAGACAGGAGCCAGGATCCTCAGCAGACACATGAATTCCGGCATCTCTGGAAACATTATTTCCACATTTTGGGCAAGCTAAGAGACAGCAAGTAAATAAGCAAGCTATGGCATCTGCAATTTCTGCAGCCTTATTTAAAGTGACTGCCTTGGCTCTGTGTGCCTGTATGGGTATTAAAAATACAAGGAGGGAAGTTTGTATCCTTGATGTGATCCTGCCCAAGGCAGCTTCACAGCATGGCCCATTTAATGCCATTGAGCAGCCCATTGAACGAGGAAGCCACCAGAAATGGGACGTGCTTTCTCCCTCCTGGAGTCGCACGCCAGCTGATATTCCCAAACACACGTGTCCCGTTGCTGGCATCTGTGCTGAATCCCAGCTTTGCTGCTTTCCATCACTCCTGCCCTGGCTTCCCTTCCTTGATCCAGAGTTTTCCCTGGAAAGGGCAATCGGCAGGGCCCATTTCCCAGGTTTTCTCCTGGACTGGCATGTGAGATGCAGCTCATGAATTCAGTAAAACTGAATAAATACACAGCTAAACTTCATTACTGAATGTGCAAAAAATACAACGGGAGAGAAATACTTATCAGAACGAGCAGATATATCGGTCAGCAGGGTTACAGCGTTGTTTTCTTTGCTCTGTTATTAATACTAATAGCCAAGGCTTTTTCTGCTTTGTTTTCATGCCAAGGTCATAGCTACAGGTTAACCTCCATCAGCCCTTTTGACGATAACAGAGAAAGCAAAATACCATTAAAATTATCTTCCTATATGTTTAAACCACTCCGTCACCTTTGCAGGCAGTATTTGTGCCCCTGTTTATGCAGCAGACCCTGGTGACCCTAAAATACTTTTATTTACGACAGCATAAGCATCATTTCCATGGCAACATGCTTTTCAAGCTGCAGATTGAGGATTGCAATTTCCTCAGCAATAGAAGAAGCAATGGTGGATTTTTTTAAAATCAGCTAGTGGCAACTTTCATGTGCAAAACGATCAGCCACAACAAATCATTAAAAGCTACATTATAATCAAGGCAATTTTAAAGCTCAGCATGGTTAGGCTAAAAATAAAGTGAGTTAGATCCAGTTGTTTAATGGAAATGAAGATCATGCAATGACATCCTCACTGCTAGTCTAGTAAATTGGCTTCAACTTGCTCTGATATGTAGCCTAATTAGGAGCAGAACAGTTTCCTTCAGTAGAATGAAGCATTATTTACAATAGAACTACCACATAATTATAATTCTGTATGGTTTTGGACAACACTTTCCCATATCTGAGGAGACAACTAAGCCTGTTTGAAAACGGTCCAAGCTATCAACAAAGCAATGTTATTAGCAGCGATGTTGGTTTGCAGCTCGTGAAATTGCACTTGGAGCTCCTGCCCTCAGAGCGCCCTGGGATGGAGCTGATCCGGAGAGGGCAAAGCCGCCTGTGTGTGCACAGGCCAGCAAAGCCCTTCCAGGTGCCGATGGCATTGCAGAGAGAAATGCACAAACGATTCTATGGGGAAATACAGCTTGGCAGCATCGGGATGTTGCTTTCCTCCCCAAAACTGTGTTTCAAAGAGACGAGGTGGGGCCCAGGCTGCCCTGGAGCCACAAACGGGTCTGCCTGGAGCCCAGGGAACCTGCTGGTCTGCGGGAGGCCCTGGCCAAAGACCGGGTTGTATCAAGGCTGGACTTCTTGCCCCAAACATCCCTCCTCTCCACCAGGGTTGGTGCCAGCACTGTTATGACCCTCGGGACCCTTGCTGGAGGACAGCGCTTCTCACAGCTGCTCCTCTCACCATCTTTCACAAGTTGAAAACTGCTGGTATAAAGATTGCTTTAGGCAATACAGAAAACTATCAGAATATTCCTTTTTCTTCCTGTTGGATTATCCTTGATAGCAATGAAATCTCACTTTATATTCTGGCACAATTCCTGAATTTGTGGTTTTATGGAACCCCTGAACAATGGTGGCTATTGACATCTCTAATTTCCAAGTTAGACCTTTATGGTAAGGGTGGCAGCACAGAATTATCAAGGATGACTTATCTAAGTCAGGCTAGCGATTATTTTTGAAGAAAACCAGGAATTGCTGTTGGTTTTCTTCCCTGAGGTGACCAGTGAGGGTGACCAGGGTGAGGGGTAACGGGTTGAAGTTGAAGCACAGGCAGTTCCACCTCCATGTGAGGAAGAGCTTCTTTCCTGTGAGGGTGCCCGAGCCCTGGCACCGACTGCCCAGAGAGGCTGTGGAGGCTCCTGCTCTGGAGATCTTCCAAACCCGCCTGGATGCCACCCTGTGCCCCTGCTCTGGGTGTCCCTGCTGGAGCAGGGGGTTGGACTAGATGATCTCTAGAGGTCCCTTCCAACCTCAACCATCCTGTGATTCCGTGTGGGCATTAAGGTTCACTGTAGAGGTGCATTCTGACATGATAAAAACTGTTTTCATACCTGTTTGCTTTTGACCTCCACTATTTTAAAGGCCAAAACCTCCACTGATTTTGAAAGCCTTTAGGCTGGCGTGAGGCCTGGTAGAGGAGAACCCCATGTTCAGGGGACCTCTTGTGAGGTCCAGGTGGTCATTAACATTCCTGGGGGAAGCTGGGTGAGTTTTTTCCTTTAAATATCAAATTTTCTACAGCAAGAGAGCAGATAAATCAGTTCTGGGCTGTTGGATATAGGAGCGAGCATGCTTCAGAGCTCAGCACTGAACGCTGTCAGGGCATCAAGAGCAACAAGGAACCCTCAGCTGAAGACAACACACTCTAGTGTGGGACCACAGAGCCCTCCTGGCTTTGAAGTCTGTTTGATTTAGCGCCTGAGCACCTGGGTTAGGAAATCAGGGAGCCACTAAATACTTCTACCCTGGGGAAGTGCTCGCCTCGGGCTGGGGCCACAGGGCGATTTCTCAGTGCTCTCCACAGCTCCAAACCTGAACTTGGGACTGTTTGCTTTCTCGGCGGTGCCGCCCCTTCCGCCCGGGTTAATCGTCAACTCGGAAACCCAGCACCCGAGTGTCTGGTTTCCATTTCAAGTGCCCGGCCAGCGGGAAGGGCTGTCTAGAGCCCTTGTCAGCACCGGGGAAGGAGGTGACACGGTGGGATGAAGGAGTGAGACGTGTCTGGGCAACACTGGTATGGGGAAAGTCCTCAACGAGCACCACTCACCTCGCGCAAAGGTTGAAGTCTGACCAAGGCAACGCACAGCAACCGCCTTGACTCCTTCGGCTTACGTCCCATCCCTCTAGTGCCACCCTGCAGCCTGTTTTTCCTGCCCATTGCAGCTGTGTGTGAAGCTGAGGGCTTGAAAAGACCCAGGGAGAGGAGATGCTTTTGAAACCAAAAATAACCTGTCGTGATTACATTTTTTTTTTTCACATCTGCACCTCGCAATCTTTTAAGTTTATCGTGTATCTGTAGCTGCATTTACATGCAGGAAACCATTTTAATTGCCAGTCTGAGGGCACAGGACAGAGCAAGTTCGACTGGGACTTTGGAAAACTTTGTAGCTGGAAATACCATTTTCAGCTGCTCTTTGATGAGGTAACATCAAGAAGCAAAGCAGCCAAGAGCACCATGCAGGCAAACACACAGCCACCAGCGGGACCAGGCAATGCCCCTTGAGCGAAGGGAAAACATCTTAAAAATCCAGGCAGTCAAAAATGAAGGAAATGTGTTTTGCAGTTATTTTCCTGACTATTCTAAATAAAACAAATAGGTTTGGCCCATCCTTTGAGACCCTTTTCAAACCCTCCATGGGTTTGAAATTTGGAAGTGACTGACATACAGCAGAAAAGGGACCAGGTGAGGACAGCAGCTCCGGAGAGGGGACGCTGCAGGGACGATGGCCATGCGTGTCTTGGTGATGGTGGTGGCCCAGCATGCCACCTTGGCTCCAGCAAGCCCACACTCTACGTGGTTTTGTGAGATTTTCCTGGAAATAGCATTGGTTCCTCACAAGCATGTTAAAAACTACCTGCTAGATTTGGCTGATGTAGATCCCCATAAATCCATTCATTTGCGGAGAAATGCTGCTTAATGCTCTGCTTCTCCATAGTTGCAGTTTCTCTCAGGTATTTTAACGATGGTGTCTTGCTCTTGGTTTCACCGCACACGTCCTTTTTACTGCTAAAAATGTACTGAAGAACACAAGCTGTATTACCAGAAATCGCATTCCAGTTCCTGTTCCTTGGCTCATTTCTCCCTCATTTCCCATTACCTTCCTATTTTAAGACTGCATGGATGACATACCCGTCAGCTAGATCCAGTCAAATATTTATCCAGTAATTTAATCAGTGAGTTTCATGGTAGGTTGCTAACTGTATTGCTGATTTTCTCCTCATTCACATAGCCTGGTCTGCAGGGCTGCACGTTCACAGAGGTGTCTGAATTTGGTGATGTCTGAATGGACACTCAAAGACTTTTCCATCCTTCTCACGGTCCTTCAGGGCTGCGACGGCCTTGGGCACACCGTGCTGGAGGGCTCATCCATGGCGGGAAGCCCTCTTAGAGGAAAAGGGAAAATTGAGACTACTGCTCCCATCAGGGAGCAACGAAACCAACACAACCTTGCAAGAGATCACAGCTTTGCGTTTCAGAGGGCATCACTACTTTTCCCCTCTAGAAGAAAAACAACAACAAAAACTAGAGACTTGCAAGATAAACCATTCCTATTAAGCCCAAAGCAAGCTCCTCTCTTAAGCCAATACGAGCAGCCAAGCTACCGCAACTGCCCAAACCTCCAGAATCTGTCCCCGAATCCTGTCACCAGCTGGGCTGGAGCCCTCCTCAGCTGTCCTGAGCTCCCTATCCAAATGACCAACACCTGAGCTCACCCCCAGGCCCTAACACTGGTCAATCTGCCCTGTCCTGGGCTCCAATTGGAGCCTTATATAAAGGGAGGAGAAAGACGGTGCAGCTTTTCCTGGTGTGAGCAGTGGCTCAGCAATGTGTTCTCTTAAGATAAGGTAATGCTCCAGACTCCGTGGCTTCAAAAGAAGTCCTTAAGGAAGGAGGAGCTGCCTGAAGGCACCCTGTAGGTAGGTACTGGCTTCTCCCAGGAGTTTTATAGTGTAAATACCCAACTGTTACCTGCTCTGTGTGCTGTAAACAAATTTGCTGTCTTCTCATTCCTCCTCCTCAAACTTGAAACTGCTCTTTCTTTAGCAGACAATCTTTTCTCCTGAAAGATGGGAGGAATATTGCACATTTGTAATGTGTGTATATGGATATGGTACCATTTATGTGCATTGATAAATGCTGTGAATAAGAATCTAAATAATAATTTCCCTTTGTTGCATACTGTGACCCATTCCCAGGGATCATGTTGCTCAATGCTGGAAATGTGCTTAGCAGGTAGATGTGGTAATTGTCCTCTGCTCATTTCTGGTTCTGGAGGCAGCGGTGCACATAGATGTTTGCTCACTGCAAGCACCAGCTGTGGATACTTCTGTGGTGCTGTGGTGCTTCTGCTCTGGAGATGGATGTGCTTGAAGGCTTTGCTGGACCAGCTGAGCTAGTGTGTTTGATATCCTGCGGGGCAGGGGAGGAAGGCAGATCAAGGATTTTATCACATTCCCAGGAAAGCTCCTTTAAGAGCTGTGTCGGTTTCCATGGAAGAGAGGCCATCTCTAAATATCTTGCACAGCTGGAAAAGAAGCCCAGGAGACCCTAGTGTGCTGTCCTCTTCCCCAAGCATTCAGTCATACTCTTCTTGGAGTAACACACGGGTACAAGGAGAGTTCTGCACTCCCTCTTACAGCTATACAGGTTTCTCTAAAAAGCAGTGTTGTTATATAATAGCTAATATAAATCTACAGTAATTACACAAATTTTTAATAACTAATTCTATGATATACCCTGCAGGAATACTGCATTAGGTGTAAATGTGAAGTTGCAAACTAGGCTTGCAGAATATCTGGCAGCTCTACCAAGAGAGCAGAAAGTGGAGATTCATACAGCCTTTTTTAGAGTGTTTTTTTCTCCTTTTCCCCATCCCCTCCCCTGTAGTACCCCTAGATGAAATTCCTGAAGTGATTGCATTTTATTTTGGAACATCTCCTGTAGAAGTGGCACAAGCTGCATCAGGAAATAACTTCAAGCCCATTGAAATTCAAAGCATTTTTAGTGCATCAGTGTCCTCAAACAACTCTTGCTAATTGCTAAAGTAGCACTACCTTCTCTTTCCCAACAATGTTAGCTGATTTCAGCCAAGCTGTGAATATGAAAGCCTTTCTAGGCTGGAGCATCCCCTCTTTAGGCTTTCTTATATGCTGTCAGCATAGGTTCTTCAGCATGCCCTGGTTTTCTCAAAGCTCTCTCAAAAATTATTATTATAATTGCACTATGTTACTTGGCCCTCAGGGATAGCTCCATTTTCCATGCACGTAACCTTTACTGCTTTGGGATGCAAGCTATTTGTTTTGGCAGCCTGGAACAGCCCATAACTTCACCACGATAACCATTTTTAGTTTGGCCTGTAGATTTTTTCAAATCTATCTGTCCTGAGAAGTCAAATTCCTGATTTTATCTTGTACCACCCACCCTCTTTGCTCCCAAAGAGGAACTTGGCACCATCCCTCTTCCTTTTCCTTTGCCTTCCCCCCCTACCCCCAGAGATTTGTATTTTTATCTTGCTGTTCTGTGTTAAATACTTCTGTCTGCCTCACTTAAGGGCTGTGAGGTAGGGAGGCTCCATATTCGTTACCTTGTGCTGACATCTGAATCACATCTGTTGTGTTTACAAGCTTGAAAAACAAGAAAACAACCTGGCAGTCACTTTCCTGCCTGCCAGATCTGAACATTAGGTTTGGGATTTAGGATGTTAGTCCCTGCATTGTTAGTGGAAGAGACACTTGGAGGTTCTTTAGACCTAGCTGTGCTGTTGGTGATGGATGTGCTCTTCAGAGAAGAAACTAACATTCCTAACAGTGGGAATGGATATTCCTGTTGCTTTCAGAGGAGAAATAGCAGTCACATCAGTATGGAGGCAGCTGTGGGAAGGTTGTCATTAAACTATTGCTGAATCTCTGTTGAAGAATTGATTTAGGAATGCAGAAGTAGAAGGTGATTGGTGAAATGTGGAAAAGATGCATCCAGTAAAGTGTGTATTTCACCAGTAATTTAGGTGTTGGATTAAAATGAATCCAAGTGTTTCTCATTTCCCATAGAGTGAAATGCTGTTCCTTCAGGTTCATCCCAAATCTGTGTCATTACCTTTTGGAATTAGCCAAGAGATAGATCATCCCAGATATGTTGTCTTTGGTATTTGATCATAAGGTCTTAAGTAGAAGGCAGACTTAAATAACACTGTTGGGATTACTCCTGTGATTAGAATTTTCTGAAATTTGCAATATTTCCAGTAATCTGTACATATTTTAATGAGTTAATGCTAATTTCTAGCTAATGAGCACCAGCACTGGCTCTTCCCTTGGGAGATGCAGCAGCTTTAGCCACAGTTTGTTAATGTAGAAACTGAGGCTCAGAAGGGTCCCTGTGACCTCTCCAAGGCTCCACGACATGTTTGCAGAGGCAGGAGCCAGCTCTGCTCCCAAGCAGTCAAACAGAAGTTTGGTTTCTCTACCTATGGGCTTTACTGTTCAGTCAAAGGGTGATGCTTTGCCTTGCAGGGACCAAAATGTCCTGTTTGTCATTAGGGTTATTTTCAGCATCTTTATCATAGGAAGTGTTGGTCCAGTCTTTGGGACTGCAGTGAGGAGGGAGAGTTATTGGTGAATACAAATGTGCCACAACAAGGTCTGTGTTGAGTGAATAATTTCCACAATCTGCATAATTGTAGAGTGACAATTAGCCCTGCAAGAGAGGGTGAAAACTGATCCTCATTGCAGCAGTAGGAGCATGAAGGACCTGGTGTGACCAGCAGCTGATTCCTGTTTTGTCAGCTGCACTACAACTAGGCTTGGAGGCTGCTGCCTCATTTCCAGAGTTTCCTTCTTGTAATGTCCAATCTCCTCCTGCCTGTTCTGTTTTTTCTTAGTGAAGTGTCTCTTTACCCCTGATAGTTAGAAATGATCCCAGTATTTAAACCTGTCACTCTGTCCCCATGACTACTCCTAATTTGGCCCTGCAAATAATTTACTTTCTTGAGGATATCTAAAATGTTAGTCTGGACCTGCTTGGCCTGCCCACTGACATCCTCTAAGCCTGCAGATATGCTTCCTTGTGCGCAGGTGTCGTTTCTCTGGATCTCTGCAGTTCTCCTGCTAAAATGCAACCCATTTATTCTAACTATCTAGAAGTACTCCCTTCCCTGCCAGCCCAATCCACCTTTCATCCCAAACATCTGCAAAACTGCTGTTAGGCAATGCTATCTTGGTCTAATTTGTTTAAAAAAAAAAAAAGATTTATTACTGCTACATACCTTTCCTGACTTTCCTGGGCACAGCAGAAATAATAGACTGTTCTAGTCTTAAAGAACTTTATACAAATTGCATTCACACACAACATCTCAGTGATAAGGGGACCTGGGCTCAAAGGAAATGGTGTTATATCATAACTCTCTGGAGTTTTGAGGGATTTATTTTAATAATATCCTGACTTTAGCATATACAATCTGTGGTATTTGAAAGGCTTAAAACAACAGCCACAGGAGGATCCTGTTGTATGCTTTGCAACCAGTTCTCACATCAGCAGAGCTCTGATCCTGTGAGGAATTCATTCCACATTTTATTCATTATCTGAATGAGTTATCAAGACAGCTCTCTGCATGGCTCGAGGTACCAACATAGTGCAGACAATTTTTTTTTTCCCACAGAATGATATTGTCAGCATAGCTATATTTAATGGGTTCTACCCATGCAGTCTGTCTTGGTGCAGAAGAAAGTTTATGGTCTCTGAAACTCTATACTCTGCCACAGAGTGGGGGAAGTACCATGAACCATTATTCCTTTTGCATTTTTCTGTATTCAGGGGAAGGAAATATTAATAGACAATAAGGACATTGAAAAGGATATTCTAAGAGGCAGAGCAAGGCAAAAAAAAAAAAAAGCACCCATCACAGTAGTCAACATCTGCAAGTGATCTTTAACTACAGCTAAAAACTCCCTTTAACTTCTAATATGTTGTGCCCTACTTACCTTGGCTTTAGGCTTAATATTAATTTTAGAAATAACCTGTGATCTTTTGTGCATCTTTGCTACATGGGGAGCTAGGACAAAGACAGCTTTATGTACAGAGACTTTGCTTCAAGTGAAATGCTGTTAAGCAAAAAATAACTAATATTTTGGAAAGATAACATATGGCCTCTTTAGGTACCCTCTGAGGTTTTTTAGCAAAGGCAGGGAGTAGCCCAGGAGTTTAGATGAAGCATCTTTCAACTTTGTGGCTTCAAAAAGCTATTTCCAGTCTATTATTGCTATAGCTCTTGCAGGCTTGGGTGTGTGACAGGCTGAAAATGCAGCTTCTGGCCCAAACTTTAGGATCAATGTACATTACCTCTCATCATGCCCTATGCTGCATGTGTGCAGTTTCCTTTTCTAAAGGTCATAAAACTACATCAATTTTAATTGCCCAGCTTAAGATGTGTCTAGCTACAAGGCATATAAATAAAGCTGGCTGCTCTTGAAAAAAACAGTTTAATTCTTAATTCTTGGTTAGACTGGAAAAAATCCAAACTCTCCTTGCCTACTATGTCCTCCTCCCCCTGGCCCATCATAAAAAAGTGCAGGTTATAAATAACAAGTTATCTAACATTTTGCCATATAAGGAATGTGCATGACTGGAAATGCTGTTTTCTTTTTTGCTGTTAGAATTCAAATTAAATGGATGTTGCAGGAAATTGAGTATTACTGGAAAAAATGGCTTTTGGGTCATATTGATTATTAATGCTGCTATTGTGTGTCCATGTGAGTTTAGCTCTCCCATTTGCTGGTATTTTAACAGCCAAGAACATCTTGGCTCATTCAGCATTATACTGCTGAATATAATGGGCTGGATTTTCAAAGAAGGAAGATGGGGTTCCTTCACTGTTGTGCTAGGACCCCTGTGAAAGATGCTTTTGCTAAAAGCTTGAGAGAATTATCTACTTGTAGAAGACTACCATGAATTCAACATTATCTTTAATATTACTGCTGCCTTTAATGAGAGGATAGATATTTTGAAGGGAGGCAGTCAGGAAAAAGTCTCTAAATTGGCCTCCAGTTAATTCATTCAGAATTAAAAGTGAGGATGCAAGATATGAAGCTGTTCTGAGCCTCTCTCATACAGGATGATAAATATCAGTGATGGAAAAACAGTTTCGTATCCCCTGGTAACACCAGACTTGAGAATCTTTTGATGAATAAAGTATCCAGCTACCTGGTTATTGACAAACCAATATTTATTTTCCCTTATCTCCCACACTATTTGCTCATAACCAGGTGTGGCAAAAAAATCTCTAATTCAAAATAAAGAAATTAATTTTGGAAGTGGAGTGACTTAAAGGAATGATCTGCAGTAACATGTTCTCTATGCATGTGCAGCAGCATAAGGAAACTGTGGGAAGCTAATTTGAAAGCCTGTTTACTGAATACCTGGAACAACTCCCATATCCCATTTAAATTAGCTACAGGAAGCTGTGTGTCTAATTTGCTTCTCTAGTACCTGCTTGTTCCGCTCATTTATGTGTTGCCCTTGTGCATTTTAGTAGATCATCTCTCCTGGCATTTCAGACATGCTTATTACTGCATCTGTAATCTGTAGTAACCTCTGCAGGGGAAAAATCAATGCGAAGTGCTGAACTGCTTGGCTCTACCCGCTTTGCACTGTGTGGGCACACAGCACTTCAGAGTTTGGGGAACAGCGGGTCAGGGTCATAGTATTGAACTTATTCTAGTCTTGAAACTGTGTGAAGCTCTTACAGAAGCTGGGGCTTTGAGGGAAAATTGTCTTTCTGGGGTTAACACTAAGCTCTTCCCTCTCTGGAAATATGTAGGCATAAAATGTTTGAGCAAACAAGATGCATAAGCTGTGTAATAATGGTCTTAGAAATAATTTCTTCCACATGCTGTAAAATCTCAAGGCTCTTCCAAATTCATCCATGGGCATCCCAAACTGAAGAGAGCCTCCAGTGCCACCAAATTTGGCCTTTCCTGGAAGAAGAGGGAGCATGGCTTTTGATGTGAGGATGCTCATGGAAAATAGCCCAGTTTTAGTCCCTGTACTCTGGTCTCCAGAGCCCATGAGCTTGAAAGCTCAGCTGTATTTTTATATCCAGGGGTAGACTGTGTTAACATCTTTCCACAGGTAGATTTCTCAATGAGAAAATGTGAGAAATGTCAACAAATAGGACTTTTTTGAAAGCCCTGTGCCAAGTTTTCTGCTGTCCTCTAGACTTAGCCATACAATGGTTTGTCATCATCTATGTCTTAGTGGAAAATCAACTGTGAAGATGCTTAGTGATAGGGCAAGGAGGGTAAATGTTTCTTGTTTAGCAGCTGAAAAATCTTATTTAACAACAGAAGACTCTTGTTTACTTAGAATTAAGACTTACAATGGCACAAAACATGCTGAGGAGAGTTTTAGATATCTTCTACAGATTTGTAGGTAAGAACTTCATCAGCCAGCCTGCTGTTTGTATTACAGGCTATCCCTTTGATAAAATAACAAATGCCAGTTCATCTTTATATGCTTTTTGGCATTTGTTTGATATTGAAAAGAAGAAAATTCCTGCATTCTTTCCTCTCCTCCCTCCAGAGTGGTCAGGATTTTTCCTTGAATGATTATATGATCTGTTTCATGCTAATTAAATAGAAAGCAAGTAAGAACTGTTGTTAACGGAGTCCTTAAGCTCAGAGGTCTTATTTTACATTTCAGTGCAGGACTGAAGGAAATTGAAAACACTATTCCTTTGAGAACTGAGGTATAAAAACAGTGGGAAGTGTTCATGTAAGCAGAGCCCACAAAAATATTTCATATATGTTCCCCATTTGTTAAAACAAAATTGTACTTTAAGCAAATGATGAAAATTGAATATTGCCTTCACAGTTGGAATATTATTGGTATCAGTCTTATAGCTAAAATGACCATCTCCCCTGGTCCTGGAAGACATGATAACATCCTTTACAATACAGTGGAATTGGGATTTACCCCAGGAGCTGACCTGTTGTCTTAAAGCTGTTTCAATTTGCCCAGCATTCTTTAAAATAATGAATCAAAATAGGGTTGGAAAAAAGTGTCCTCCCTTGAGTATCAACATTTAATCCACTGTTTTGACTTTTAAACGTGTATCTTGTATTCCTCAAATGCCATACACAGTGAATGAAATGCCTAGCCAGTAGTTAAGAACCACATACTTTTAAATCGGTGCTGAGCAGTACGTAGTTCAATGGAGTTCTAATAAAACAGCTAGCGATGTGGAGCGTGCAGCTGTTTCTTTGTTTCCTCAGTGGCTTGGGATTCATTTTATAAGCCTTATTAGATTGCACGATCTCACATTCTGTGTTCTCCAGGTAGATGAAAACCTGCTCATTGCAATGATCTTCCTGTGGAGCTGCAGAGTGCAGTTAGGTGAAGGGAGATGAATACTGAGATGGTAAATGTTTATAGGACTGAGTCACCTAGCTCTTGATAGTACTACTAAATTAAATTATAGCTCCTATTGAACATGTCTGGATAGAGCAATCTTAAAGCAAGGTTTATTTTAAGACAGGTAATCAGCAGAAAACCTTGAGCTGACTCAAAATAATACTGGAGTAGATCAGTCATGGTGAGACTTTGGAGACACTTTAACTAAGACCTCAGTTAATGGAAATATGGACAAATGGTTCAGTGGAAGGTGTATGGGGAAGACAGGACCAAGTGTGAGCTACAGTCCAAACCATTTATCTTTCAGAGGAGTAGGTTCTGAAAAAAAACATTAAGACAGACAGCAGAAAGCTCCTCTCTCCAGTGGATGAACTCAGGCAACTTTGCCATGAAGCAAGCTGATGTTTTTAACCATAATATAGTGTAAAATGTAGCCATTACTACAAAGTTTGGAAAACTAGACTGCATGAATGTCCTCTCTTCAAATGTGGGAAACACTAACTCAGCCATACTATCCTCCATGGCACCTTCTTGAAGGATTGAGTATGTACCTATCAAAATCCCTTCAATTTCATGGTTTTTCACTGGCTACTGATACCAAAGAAGTGCTTCAAGAATCCTTCCATGCCCAAGGCAGCTGTTTTGCACCTGGTTTTATGGGAAACTGTGAAATGAGATTTTCTCAAGATTTTTTTTTTGTGGGTTGAGAATAGTACAGGACTTGATGAATTTAAAACATTTATGAAGCTTTATGACACAAGGAAAATCAAATTCTGATAGAATTCAATACTAGAAGTAATGAACTATCAGAACCTCAGGTTTCACATGACTAACTTCTGATGACTGTTTAATCAACAAGGCTGATTATGGTGAATAATCCAGAAAAATCTTTCATGTCATGAGTAAACCATAAAAGATTTGCTTTTCTATAGATACTTCATAGTGAAGAATCATAATACTATAAAGTGATTTTCAGTAAGACAAAATACTGTACAAAGACTGTTTGAAGTTTTTCTATCAAGATAAACTGAGTTATTGAATATTAGTATTTGTTCTATTTAGATTTCATTTTTTGTTGGAAGCTGATATTTTTTGGCTAGAAGTTCTCCCCTCCTCCAGTTCCCAATGAAAAAAAAGGCTATTTCAACTAAACAGGTTTTTGGCTTTCAGATTTCCAAGAAACAAGGCAAATATATCCCTTGTATCCCTCTAAGCCACTTCATTTTACTGCATCTCTGTAGATTGACAGATCAGTAGAACAATAGTGTGCAACGTACACCTGCAAATGTGCCAAAATATGTCTGCCCCCATGGCATACAATATGGGGAGAAGGCAAAAAGGAGAGATGTGTTCAAGCTTTATTTACACTGTGGGCTCAATCTTTCTTGCCTTTGAGTCACAACAACTCCAGTGAGAACATCCTCCTTGGGACTGTATAGGAGAGGCTGATGTGTGTAAGGTGGGAGGAGGTATGGAAATAAGAAGGAAGTGGAGGGTGAGAAAACTGAGGAGAGATCAGAAGAGGGCAAAACAAACCCTGAAAACAAAAATGCAAGTGAGCAGAGTTGGTGATGTCCTGAGCAGACAGGAGGAAGCAGGATAAAGCCCATGTTGTGCTGCAAACCAGAGGAGCCAAACTGGTGTTTCCAAGTTGAGGAACTGTCGGGAGACCATGGTGGTGTCTCCTCATTGCTGCTGCTTTACTGAGGGTGGGAGCTACCTGGTTTGGTGTCCTGGCTGTGTTCCTCCAGGATAGTTGGGTTTAGGAGGACAGGAGTTCTTGCCCTGCTTCAAGTGCCCTCTCTTTGAGTTGCTGTCCTTGGGGAAGAGCAGAGAGCGGGTGGCTGGGGGCTCTTGGCTGGCTGCTTATGGCAAGATCTTTCTCATGGAGAGCAGAGGAAAGTTTACAGTGTTGTTAAACTGCTGGCTGCGGATAAAGTATTTACTGCAGCGGAAGGAGATGGACACATTTCATTCTGCTGTTAAATCAGTACCAGGCAGCATGTCTGAGCGAGCCAGCTGATCCAATTACATTTCAAAAGGTAGCTCTGAGGATTCATCTCCCCTCACTCTGTGCTCCCATATGTTGTGTGAACAAGATGGCTTTATTGGAGCCACTATCTCTTCCTGGCAAGAAGGGTATATTCCAGGAAAGCTATTAAGTGAAACATCTAATCCTGATGCTGATGGTATTTGCCTTCCCCAACAATAAACTTTGTTCTTTCTTTGCCTTGTATACTAGCATATATGAAAATTTTACTGATATAAATTATGAAAATCCACCAGAGAGGCTACTCTGCAGTAGTGTGGTATAAGGAGACATTCTGTAAGTCAAAAGCACATCATGGATGACTGAGTATAGTAGAACAACAGAAAGTCATTAACAGTTCAGCTAAGTATGCTGCCTATAATTTATTTATATTTGCTTAGGTTTCTCTTCTGGTTCTGACTAGACATAAATTAGAAAACTTGTTCAGCTTGTGTCATGGGTCCCATGGAGAAGTGTGCCTTAACTGGTGATATTGGCACACATTGTTCAGCCTTTTCACTGTGTCGAGGAGGCTGGCAGACACCTTCCAGGGAATCCTGTTCAAGTGGCGTAAGATGTCCCCACCTTTCTGGTAACAGAAGGTAGCAGAATGGTCAAATAGCCCCCAAACCTCCAAGGGCTTCCTTCATAACTTTGTATTGGTAGAGTTTGGTGATATCAGAGTAATGGGCTGAGGGAGAAAACTTGCTTGTCGTCATAGTGTTTTTAAAGTTTTAGAGATCAGGGCTCAAATTTGAAAGGGACAAGGTGGGTAGAATATATGGGGTCTCCCTGCAGGCCCAAGGTGCAGCTGGGAGAAGAAAACTCACATATCCCATGGGAGCAATGGACCATGCCTGTCTTTAAGCCATCTCCCTGCTGCAGGCTATGGGCCAAGGTAAAATCCTGTTCCTCACCAGCACTGCTGGAGAAGTTGCTAAACTTCCCAGCTGGTCTCAATTCACGTTCATTCAATACTACTTGGACAAACTGTTTCCCAATGAGTTCAACTTTTGATCAGTAGATAGGAGTTCCTATGAACATATTTGTAGCTATTCCAGTGACCTCTTTGGTCTATCAGCAGGCTAATAACTGCAAAATCACATGTAAGAAACAGTTTGAGATGTTTCCAGAGCCACTTCCCCAAATGGAACAAGAAGGTCCCATGGAGGATGCAGGTTAACAGCTACTTCTGCCCTTGAGACCATGATGAGGCAAAGGAGAAGAAATAAAAAGTCACTGAGATAAAACTTTGAGGCAGACTCAGAGGACTTGGTTCCTTTGGTGATAATTGGTGTGTAGGGTGCTAATTGCTTTAGGTGACTGATGATATTATTTAGTGGCACAGGTGCTTGGAAGCATGTTGCTCATGGACTTTGAAATCTGAGCCACAGCACCAAGTGTTGGGTCATTTGCAGCTACTGATCATCTCTTGAGCAAGACACTGTCCTGACTTTCAAGCTGCTATTGCAAATGGGTCTTGAGATGCAAGATTAACATTTCCCAGGACTCTAAATATTTAAAAGCATATTTCCTGGCATTGACAATTTTAGCAACAGTGATGGTAGACTGGGTGGTAGATTATAAGTTTTGATTAAGAAATTACTTAGGTAAGGCCTTCAAAAAGACATGCAGCTGTTCCCATCTACTACTGGGTTTCCAAAGAGTTCTGCTCCTCCAGCTGGGAGCTGTAATTGATCCTGTGGATTCTCAGACTGTGGTACTTGGTCCCCAGGGAATGGGCGGCCACCCTTCTTTTCTTGGTAACTGCATGGATAAAGTCCCAAATTTTTCTCACTTGAAATACAGGATCATGATACAGAAGAGGCTGAGAACCACTGATCTATATTTACAATTTCCTATTTTATGCCAATCCTTGTTATCGTTATGCTAATATACATCACTTTTATCTTCCCAGGGGTCTACTTCCTTTGAAATTTTTTTTTGGCTTTTTTTCTCTGCATTTTTGCAATGACATCATCTGATTCAAAATAAGTTTATTTTTGCTTTTGTATAAGACTGACAGTTTTGAAGCATGATATTGCTACATTTTCTCGGACTTCCTTGTATTTTGTTTTGATTTTCATCTAGTTAATGGTAATGGCTAAATTGTGCTTGACCAGATAGAAAAAAGACCTATAAAGAAAATCTATAGGATTATGAAAGGAATGGATTATTTCATAGCCTTTTTCTAAAATAGGAAGAGGTAATTAAATGATTTGGGTGGATTGCCAAGGCCTCTGCTTCTACTATGCATTATGGATGTTTCAATATGCTTCCCTTATCTATTTCTATTTCCTAGCTGTGCCAATAATATTTTCAAAAACACTTGGGCAGAAGGTGAATCCTCAGTGTCCTACTAAATAATAGCTTACCTATCTTTTTATGATCCAGCCACAGTAGGAAGGTTAACATCACTTTAAAAAAAGATGCTGAAGACTCTGTAATTGTTCCCCTGCAGTATCTAGGCCAGGTAGAGCAAACCACATGGTACAGAGACCTCCTGGGAATGTCAGGGAGAACAGCAGGAAAACAAAAGCAGTAACACTGCCTCCTGCACAACAGAAGCGTCAGTGATGAGAATAGCTATGAGGAAGTTATAATATACCTTTAACATCTCTGTTCATTCCCCAACTCTCAATAAATGCCATCGAAGGCTCACTGTTATGTATATCCCCTTCAGGGAACATAGGTGTGGACCACTGCTACGCAGTCTGCAGTCTAAACCAATCTGCCATGAAGCAGATTGCGATAAACGAATTAGCTGTGTAATGCCCTGTTTGTAGCAGCACATTGAGACAGATACTAGCTTTGTAACTGGGTTTGAAATTATAGTGTGATTGTAGATGTAGTCAGGTGGCTTGCTACCTACTGACCTGAGCAGGATTAAAGGTCATAGTACTAAAAGAGCTTTGGAGAAGGCCAAGAAGGGGAATGCTAATAAGTATTGGTTTTCAATTTGAGTGATAATTGATTAGGAGAACATAAGCCCCTACCCTCTTTGTTTGACACTTGGGATGAGTGGTCTTTTCTAAGGCATTTTACCAGGTACGGTGGGACCTGTCTGGTCTCCCTGCACTACCCTAACATGAGTGGTTAAAATGACAGGAATGAGAAGATACAAAATAGTTGCAGGCTCTAAATCTATTCCTTGCATCAGAGACCCTGTGTTGCAAATAGGATACCACATTGCTCAATGTCCTTGGTGACTGTCAGCTTTTAGAAAGCTGTAGCAATATACAGTGTTTGGAGCCCTTTGCTGGCAACCAGGCCAAACACTGATTTAACCTTCCCATTTGTGGGAATAGGTCTGCCTCTGTCTTTTGTTCTAAATTTCCATTTCTCTGCAGTGGCATTAGCCACATTTGGATTACCAGGACCCAGCCTGACAATGTAGCCCTAAGGAAAAAAGCTACTTACAATTCAGGGGCCACTGGTTGAGCACTTCTGCTTAAATCATTTTCTCTTACCAGGAGTGAAGCCATAGAAAGTTAATGTTAAAGTAAAGTTATATCTCTGGTTCACTAAATTCCACAAACACCTTCAAACAGACCTTGTTTACTCCTCATGGAAGTGCTTGGACAGAAGTCTGGTAAAGTTTCAGGAAACAACATTTAAATGACTCTTACAAAGCATCTATAGCTTGGCCACCCTTTTGTTCTCTCTTCTCCCACCCCATTGCTTAAGCTTGCAGGGAAGAAAACAGGGAAAGATTTAGATGGAAAACCATCAAGAAGTTGTATAGACCCATTTCACCTGCTGTGAGGTGCACAATGGCTGGCGGCTGAAAGCACTTTCTTGAGCTCTCCAAGAGGAGAGTCTCAAGTGAGCTCTCCAAATAGGACTTTGGTGACATGTAAGCCAGAGCTGAATTTCATCCCAGTCCCCCTCTCTGCTGGAGAAGGAAAAACTTGATATTTTTAACAAAAGAGGTGAGGCTAGCTCAGGAATTTATGCCAGAAGATGCTGAAATCGCTGTTGTAAGCCTTGGAGAGCTGAAGGATGGTGGTTACAGGGCAGAGTAGGTGCCCAATTCTCTTGAGTTTTAGCTGGAATTGAAGGGCTGATGTGCCCTTGAAAATCCCAGCCCACATTACTTCCCTGGCAGTTACAACAGGACAAAGACAATGTGGTAATGTCTGCTGTTACAGAACGACTTTATCTGAGCTGAAAAAAAGGAACTCCAAGCCCAACCCCCAAGCTGTCGGACTGATCAGGGAATTAGCGGCATTACAAAAGTGCTCCTCAAATGCTAAAATGCAGACATGACTCAGATTAATTTTCAGATCAGGAAACTTATCTTTGTGGTGTACAGTGTTGGGCTGTAAAAGAGGTTTCTGGGTTTATTACTGACTTATCTGGTGGCACTTGGCAGAGAAACACAGGGCTTTTAGAAAAATTATTATTATTTCAAAATCTACTGGAAGAGATTTAACAGCCTTTTGGAAACATTACATTCTCTATTTTGGGGAGATTTTTGACCTTTTTTAAAGACTTTAATTGTTCAGGATTGTCACATATGATTTCTTTAAATACCAATAAGAGGAAAAGCTCACAAAGCATATGAAAGGTTAGCGAACTTTGCTTTATTTTGCTCACAATGCGAACTTTCAAATGATTGGAAAATAATTTCCTTCTATTTTGAATGATAGACGTTAAAGATAGGAATGACCTATTAGATCACTGTAAGCATTTCCTCGACAATGTTGTTCTGTTTCACTAATCGGAAGAAAGGAACATACATTTTTGAAAGGGAGGACTGAGCATTTCCAAGGGCCAGTAATGCCTTGTGGAGAGCCTTGTAACAGGCAAGACCTGAGCCAACTCTGCAGGGACCGGATGCCTTCAGCACCCGGCTTCTGTTTGGTGGCCTTGTGAGATGAATTGGATGCGTCTGTCCAATGTGGAATGACCGGGGGTGAAGAGCACAAAGTACATCTGTGACTGCTGCTTTTTATTGGCCCTCTTGGCAGCATGGTGAATAGCAGCAAATGGATGTGGAAACTGCTGTCCCTTTACTCAAACTCTCACACAGGGACCAGCTATGCGGAGGAACCTGCACTTCCTTCACCCTTTGACATTTCATTGCTAACTACTAATTTTGAAATACATAAACCAGTCGATGAGCACAAAGGGAGCCAGTACAGCAATCATGTTGTCGGTTAAAAGCCCCAGTCTATATTCCAGTGCTCAGACAACAGAATTTGTTTTCTGCAGTGTTTCCTAGTCATGACTTAACTGGAGGATGTTTTTTCATAGATTTTTTTTTTTTTTTTTTCCTAAACAAGTATTATACTAGAATGTATTTCAGATGGCAGGAAAAGACTTGTTCTTGCCTGGTTTGGAAGTAATCATGGAAAAGTCTTAACATATCTTAAAACTAGAAGAAACTTCTCCGACGCAGCAAGCAGTTCCTGTGTCCTGGCTATTGAGCTGCTGCTTGTGAGGCTTATCCAGTCTGAGGATTTTCCAGGCCAGTGTGCCTTGAAATTTAAAAGTCCTTAAATATCTGACATAAGAAGTTCTCTTTTTCTGTATCATCAGAGTATACAGGTACAATTATTGCTGAACATTCAGGAATATTTTATTGCCTGAGGCCAGCTCTGTGCCATTGTGTTGCAAGGACGATGTATAAGAAATCTATTGCAGGTCATCAAGCCAATCCATTCGAAAGCTCTGATGGCACCTCCTAGGAGTGCTGAGCAAGTGTTAGGTATCAAAGACTATTAATGTTAATCTTCAAAACTGAGGGGTATCCCATAAACACCAGGAGGGATACAGATCCCTTTTCATGGAACCAGAAGAAAAGTCTCCCTCTCTGGGGAGATTGGAAAGGAGTCAGATCCTATCCCAAGTATGCCAAGGGTAGGGAGATTTTAGAGGGAGCCAAACTGTCATAATGTGCCAGTTACAGCCAAATGCAAGAGTTGCATAAGCAGCTGTTTCTTTATCAGAGCCTTGAGTGTGATATGCAGAGTTTGGATATGTAACACAGCTGTAAGGGGTATGTCTAAAATGCAAGAAGGGCTAAAGAGACTGAGCTTGTTCAGGCCTTGCTGTGTCACTGTTGGGTTAAATCTGGATCTACGGCCCCTGTTGTGTCTACAAGCACCATGGGGTGCAGGGGGCATCCTCAGGGAGGATAAGTGCTGACCCCTCCATGCTGTGTCCTGGTGTTGAGTGGTCATCCCCCATCCTGGGAATGCTGGTGCAGCACATCTGAAGCTCTTCCAGGAGCACTTTTCTATAAGTGACTCTTCTCTGGTAGCCATCACGTTATCTCTGCTTGCCTTTGGAAGAAAGCCCCATGCCATGGACAACCCTAGAGAAGGGAGAGCTGGTTCAGAGCTTTCCCAGGCAGCCTGGAAAGCTTGCTGCTTGCAAAGCATGTGTGAGTGGCCTTCCCAATGGCCAAAGCATGATGTTTTCAGATATATGGGTGAAATAAGAAACAGATCCACATGTGCTGAACCTCAGGAGAAGTAAAAGGATGTGGGAGTTGAGGGTCACAGTAAACCTGACTGCCTCCTGTCCCAGGTACATCCAATAGCATGATATACACAAACTGATGAGGTTTAGCTGAGCTCCTCCGAAGCTGCCCCTGTTGTAGGGGAATCGGTCCAGGTTTCTTCAGAGGTAACATCCAGACCTGCTACCTGCTGTGGCCGACAGTCTTTGCTGGTGGCCTCCTGTGTTGGGGAGTAAATGCCCCACAGATGAAGATTAATTTCCATGTGTAACACCTCCTTAAAAGAACCACATGGAAGAAACAAATAGAATGTCAGAAAAATCCCTTTAGCCTGGGCATGCCCATTTATATGCCTGAATACAAGTGCTCAGTGACTTTTTGAGATGCCTTTGGAAACTTTGGCCAAACTGTTTCTTAAAAGGCCTTATAAAGAATCCAGTTTGACTTGGAGTTTTCCCAGCATGGTCTTAGCTGCTAAGCATTTAATTCATTTGAAGTAGGTAGTTTGTTTAGTTCCTCTGTATTTGTGGAATTTTGCTTGTCCTGGAGAAACCTTTCTGTTTCCTAAGTTTCAGGAACGCTGTTATCTAATAAATTTCTGTTACTTTAATCTCATCTTTTAGATTTTTTCTGTTTGTTATCCTTTGGCCTGGCACAAGTTGCTTTGGATGGGCCTGTCCTTTGAGTTCTCATGCTTTCCCTCTGTTTCCCAGTGTTCCTGTTTGATGTGTAAGAAAACACATTTCAGCCTGGCATTTGGCAGCTCCTTTCCCTCCTATATTGTACTGATGAGCTCTTAGAGAAGTCCTGCACTAGGCTTGCCTGACTGCTGGGCGTCTCAGTCTTTTAATAGTTCTGCTAGCTTTAATTTTACTTGATTGCACTGCTTCATTTTTTATATGCATGCCAGACAAGTCATCCCCTCAAGAATGTCCTGAAGGCATCCTCTGCCATAATAAATAACAGAAGTGATAGTTAAAAGTATACATGTATAAATAATGCTTGCTCTACTGTGCGAGTTTGCCTTGCAAATAAGAAATTGTGACTGAAGGCCTGCGCTTCTGCGTGCAAATCCTTGCTTTACAGAGAAACAAACTGGAATGTGCTACAGCGATTTTCTTTGATAATGTCTGGCTTATAATTTACTTTTGGCTGAAGCAATCAGTGAGGGAAATCCATTTGAATAGCTTTGTAAGAACACTTTATTTTTCTGGTGCTGCAGGCTGCAAGTTTCACACTCTGAGGCTAAATCCCTTTTGTATCGTCCAGGTCCTGGGGAGAGGCATTTATTTAAAAGTAGCTGAAATGAAGCACAGAAACAAACTGTAAGTGATTTTTGGCATTAAAAGTGCAGTGACTGTGAAGTGGTGGCCCAGCTCCATGTTTTAATAGGCTTTAACATATCAATTATAGTGCTGAGTAGTAATTAGGGCTATACAGCAAAATGCAGAGTGACCTCTAAACCACTCCAGAGTTGTGGGATCCTGTGGGAATGGGGATTTGGGAGCAGACTGAATTCTGGTAATAATACCACAGGGCAAGAAAGAGAAAATGCCACTATGAAAAGATGAGCTTTTGTTTCCCAAGCCTTACCTACCCTCTGAAGGTGCATTTTCCCTGCATCATACTGCTGAGTAAATGGGCAGCTCTCCTGGGTTTGACCAGCCCGTGCAGCCTCTGTCCTGGTCCCTGCTCCGTTAAGCTGAAATGCATCTAAACGCCCTGTGCCACTTGGCCGAGCTCAGCTGCTCGGGAAGCCGCTGGAGACGCAAGGTGAAAGCTGAGAGCTGGGGAATGCTGCTTCTCGTTTCGGCAGGGTCTAAGTGTACCCCTAAAATCCCTTGGCTCAAAGGGATGCCCGGCCCTTGCGTGCTCTCCTGCAGCCGTGCATTCAGCATGAAGCTGAGTGAAGTTGCAGTGATTTGGTTCAGAAAAGACACCTCAAAACTTCCAAGGACAGGGGCACTACAATCTAGTAATAATAGCATCCACCGTATGTCCATTGCTTTTGGAATGGTGAAAAACATCAAAATTGCAAGCTTTCTCGCTGTATGCTTTGGATTGCCCTGGAAGCAGTGAAGTGTCCTGTGTGGTACGGAGTGGGCTTTGGTCTTGGGGACTGTGACCTTTATGTGTGAGGCTGCTCAGTTGATCCTTTAATTGTGAATGAATCGAGCCCCAGGAACAACTCTTTCAGGGTGGAGTCGAAGCCATAAAACACTTCTCCTGTGTTTGTAGCCAATGATCAATTGTAAGCTAAAGAAATATTTATTTTAAAGTGTAAACTGAGCAGCATGAAACTTTTGCCCAGGGTATTCCTCTTGATGTTACTATTTTGATATGCCTAAGTTCATTGGTATAAATAGGGTGCAGTTGTCATCACATTTAACTAAAAAAAATTCTCCTCAGTTGACAGCATAGGTATCACAGAGTCGTGTCACTCCCTACTAGAGTAACTCTCATTGGGGCCTTGCAACTGTCCGGATGACAATTCTGCCTTTCTGGTCTTGCCTGGCATATAATTTTTGGAGCAAGAGAAGGCTTGCAAAAGCAAAGATTTGTAGGTTTGACATAGAGCACAGATGAATCATTTGCTTGAAAACTTTATCCACCATAGCTGAAAACAAAACCAGATACAAGCCAAAAATGCAGAGTGGGCCCCCTGGATGTGACATAGCTTGGCTCGGCTCCAGGAAGCTTCAGCAGTCTCCTAGCATGGTTGGAGCAGGGCCAGCAAGTGTCCTTCGTGAGGGTGGATGGAATCGAATGTTCACAAGAACTAATTTCTCCATGGGAGATCTAAAAGAGAAAGGGCTATACTGCCCTTATCCCATTTTAGGACTGTCTTGTTTAAGGCCCCATTCCTGGTCTGCCCAAATGTGTTGTAATCCTGTGTGCATTTATTTTTGTGCTTGGGCATGTCTTATATTTGAGTTTCAGGCAGTAAAACAAGGTGCCACAGCATGGAGCCCATCAGTCCCCTCAGCTCAACGGAGGGATCCATGGATAACTCCCCCAGGAAGGTAGGCCGCAGCTCTGGGCCTATCTGAGCAGCGCTCATGGCGTGTTGGTGGGACAGGCCTGGATCCAGGTGTCTTTCCCTAAATTATTTTTGCATTCTTAGTGAAAGGCAACCTTAAGCCTGGGTCTCCCAGGCCTTATTCTGGTGCCTCATCTCTGTCCAGGCTTTTCTTTCTATTCACAGATCCTGGAGTGAGATAGGGGCTTTAGGTATAGGATTAACTTGTACATCTTCTGGTGCTAAAAGGGTAGAGTGGCTCTCCAGCAGGTCTGAATTTCTCTAGTAATTCTGTGAACTATTTTAAGCCTCTAGTTGTCTGCTTTTAAGTGACTTTTCAGTACAGATTTGGGGAAAAATGCTAACACGTGCTTCATTAGGGAATCCAACATTTTCTTTCCAGATTTGTTCAATGGAACATGCTTAATCCCAAATTCCGCACATTGAGGGCAGGTTAAACTGAGACAAGGGATAAATAAGAACCCCTGATAAAGGTCCTTCCTGTTGCTTCATGGCTGCTGCTGAAAAGAGGCCAGTTATTGTTTACAAATAATTACAGAAAACTGGAATATAAATAGACTAGAGCATAGCCAAATCATGACACATGAATCTGAATGCAGTATGGGCCAGAGGCTAAGATAATTTATATTAATATAGCTAGTCTCTGCGCTAACTTAAGTGAGGAGGAGGGCCGGTGTATTTGAGCAGAAAAAAAAATAAATGAGGAGAGTTGGTCTGTATAAGGGTAGGGATAACTGCCAAGACTCAACTGGATATGTAACACGTAGTAAATGCTAAAGTCACCTTGCCAGACAAATATTTGCCTTTCACTTTGAATGAAGACCAAATCGTGTTCTAACTAGTAGGACCAAGAAATTCCACACATTTTATGAAGTTGAGTGTCCTACAGAAAATCCCATGGTAAGTGGACTTTTGGGGGGTTGCTGGACAAAAAGAATTAAAAAAGGCCTCAAGAAGATATTTCAGTGTAGGAAGAATGAGAGGGGATCCTGGGAAAGAGTGGGAAAAGCTCTTGATATGTGTTGATAAATGAAACTGCTTGGTAGATAGACTTTCTACTTAGAGATGGTCAGAGGGATGGAATCAAGGAGCTGAAGGGATTAAAGTCTCAGGAGAAACACTGGAGAGAAATTGTCTCTTCCTTAAATCAGTTTAGGTCTGAAAAATATGCTAGGAGAAGAATTAATCTGGAGTAAAGACTAGAGTCCCTGGACACTTCCAGTCATTTCTAACAGCCAGGTTAGACTGTTGTTCAGCAAATCAACCTTGGAAGACAATAGTAGATAAAGGACATGGGTAAGAGTCTTGTTTGCTTGACAGATGTGACTTTGCATTATTTTAAGGACTGCACTTAAGGACAATACTCGCATTGCTTTTGGGTCATTTGCTCTGTCTTCTGTAGTAATCTTTATAAACATTTTTTTGAAATAACTGATTTTATCAGTAGTTTTTATCAGAGTAGCACTCTGCTTGGAGTTCAGTGCAAATACCTATATTAAATGAAAATGCAGAAAATAAAGACCAAGTAAGGCTGAGCTGGGTCAGCTGCTCAATTGTTGGCAAGACCAGAACTGAATTGCTAGCGTTGCCCCTGTTCAGTGCACTCTCCTCTTCTATATTTTTTCCATTGCTTTAAAATGAGCTGGTAATGAAGCTCCCACAATTTCCCTAGGGAAATCTGGTATCCAAAGCCCCCTGGATTCAGCAGTAATCTTTCCACTGACTTTGACCATTGGCCTAGGCCCTAGATTTCCATCATGTTTCTGGGATATGTCTGATATTCACTTGCTTTCCTTGAGGCTTTGTCATTCATCCTTCTGGTTAATATATTTACTGCTATCTATGTAGTGTGGCGAGCAGCTAAGAAGTTCTCCAGCCTTTAGCTTATAGGAACAGTCTGCTGGATTTGCCTTCCAGTTTCATCCTATATTCTCCTGGGCCCCCCATGATTTCTCTTCCTTCTTAACATCTGTACAGTTGTGTTCTGTTACCTCATATCATGTATGCAAACATGGAAAAACCTAATTAAAATGAACAAATATATCAAATTGTTTCACAATATACAGTCTAAGTACTTATGTACCTTCAAAGGCATATCTGAATCACCCGAATGAAGTACTGTTTGGCAGATATTAAGTGGTGTTTATACAGTGCTTTGAACCTGTAGAGTAGTGAGGATTCCAAGTGTATCATGAACATTGCTATTGCTCTTATACAAATGAGGAATGTGCTGGACTTCTATGATTCTCTCCCAGTTACTGAGGACTTGGGGCCTGGAAGAGAATCAGCACCAGCAAACTAACAAATAGACTTTCTTCCAACCTGCTTGACCTTTTGTTTCAAGAAAATGGTATAAAGTGTGATTTTTTTTTTTTTTTTTCCTCCTTTTTTGGGGGGCGTGGGAGGGGGGTGGCTGCCTTGTTTGTTTAAGCACTTTTGTCAAAGCCCATCACCACATGGTTATTCTAGCTTGAAGAATTCCTTCCAGGTCAGAAAGTCCTTTGGATGGCTCAGTTCCAACTGCGCTCCCTTCCCATTCCTCCCTTTTAAGTCTCAAAATTTTGTCAAAGTCCAAGCTGAATTCCTGAAACCAGTTGGAGTGTGGCTGCCCTTTTGTTCCCTGTTGCCAACTGCAGAAAACTACTTTTTGTAGTCACCAGCTTTAAAATCTCTAAGTCCCATTGCTTCCTTTGAATGGCTAGACCCAAAGTGATGCTTTAAAGCTAGGAATGGCTTTGCAGAGCTTTTCACATAGTGCTGGATGGACTGCTGTGCTCACCCTCATTTCAAGGAAGAATGCCTTAGGCGGGCTGTCTGGTTCTTAAGACTATCAGAGGTAAGGCTAAAAATTGCAAAATAACATTTGCAAAGCCCAGATTCTCTAATGTAGAAATGTTGTTTAAATTCTTATAGTCTGAAGGCTAGAAATATAGTTTTCTCCATGTAATTAATTCAGTTTAAAGGCATGTCTTCCACTTTTAAGGTATGTACATATAACATTGTTAAAATAGAGAACTTAGAGTGCTGTAGGGCTGCTAGGTCTTTTTTCATTAAAGGTACTAGATGTTAATTTTTGTCCTCTTACTATTCCTCGGTGAATTAAATTACTGTTCTGCTTACAGATAGAGCTACAATCCAATTCATTAATCATATTGAGATTTTTAAACCTGCACTAGTCTGTTAAGACTTGTTCTTTGTAAGGCTGGAAAATATTTCTTTCATCAAAATGGCTTAATGCCTATAAACATGTTCTAATTATATTTTCTTGGAACTAATCAAGTTCATTTTGTTAAGTTTGGGATCTACATCTGAAGCGGATCTAAACTATGAGTGTCTGCCACATTCCCTTCAGATATTACTGATAAAAATAATGGTGTGGGATTTTCAGAAGTAATCATTATTAGCCTGATCCTGTTGCTGTTGCAGTCAATTGGAGTTGACTTACTCCTTACTGCAGTGGTGTGGACTTCAGCCAAATCTGAGCCCTTCTCAAAATCTTATAGTTCTGGCAATTTTTTTCAAGCAATCTAAGAAAATGTTTATGGAGGGTGTCATTTGATCTAATATATTAGTAGTAGTTTACCCTGTCTTTTCCTAAAATAGGAGCTTATTGAGATTTGGGATGAAAAGTGATTAAAATTCAATGTGATATATTATTAGAGGTTTGTTTTTACATTAGAAAATCCTTCAGAAAACTACAGAATAATTTCCAGACTCAAAAGACAATGAACTTATATAAAAAAGCCCTACCTGAGCAGCAGCTAAGACAATCTTTTGTTTAAAATTCCTCTAAGATGTCGACTTTTTTTTCCTCATTACTTCAACCACAGTTTTCACCTTTGGTTTATTCACAGGGAACAAGTTCTGTGGTTCTTAACTCAGTGTTGTCCAGCCAAAGAAAGCTTTTTCCTGAGTAAAGGCCTCTGCGTTTGGCCTATTCCAGCTTCCTGATCTGACAAATGACATCATACTTTCAGCTCTATGTATGGTTGGGGTAGTCCAAAGGAAACTAGTTGAAAATGTATCAAGAAACTCTTCTGTAACACAAATGATGCATTTGGTGGTTGAAGTCTGCAGTGAGTTAAACATCCAGAAATACCCTATCTACTGTATAAAAGACTTCTTGCCCTTAATTTCATTTGGTTTTAATGCTATGGCATCAGCATTATGAAAGTGATGAGCAGGGGTGCAATTTTTGGGTGGTCAGGGAGCAAAAAAAAAAAAAAAAAATCAATTGCCAAAGATTATCAGGTCTGTCAGTACTTGTGAATCTTACTAATTGCATTCCAATAATGCAGAAGGCCCCTAGTAGAGATTAGCCCTTGACATGGTCAACAGGTATATAGGATGGGTTTCTTTAACTCTTTAAAACTTAACCCTCTAAAATCACCTGTCTTGCTGTAGACAGCTGTCTAGACTCCCTTCATAAACTGTGGAAAGCAATAGCTGCATCCAGAAGGCAGTGGTGTATCCTACCCTCTCTATGGATGACTGAGCTGTGACAAATCCCCCTCCAGCAGTTCCTGCCTCTCCATCAATGACAGGGAAGTGGGTGACTGGACACTTCCATTGCAGACAACTGGAACTGGGAGCGGGTACATAGAGATGGATCCCATCCAGGCTGCTTCAGTGTGCACCCTCAGTGGCTGCAACTGGAGATATGTCATTGGGAGAAAAATCAGTGCATCATCCTCGGTGATCAGCAATCCACATGGATTTCTAGCAGTCAGAGGGTTTCCTCTGGTTCAGCAGCATGTTGTAAAGTCAAGTTGGTAATGCTGAAACAGCAATTGCTGGTGGCGGTCATCTTTTTAATTTCTTGTGCGAGTAAAGTGTAGAGACCAGTTGCACATCGACTGTCTGAGCAGCTGGCCTATGCCTTAACCTTGTGATGGTGCTGACCAAGATGAGGATGTCCAGGTGACCTTACTTGAAGCTGATTTGGCTACTCAGCTGACAAGGCTCGTGGCAAGAGAGTGTTCCTCATGTGGAAGGGAGCACCAAAGGATTGGAGAAGGAACAAGAAACATGTTGAAGTGGAGGTGACGGAGCAAACACCAAATCCCTTGGCCATAACCACGTGGACCTGATCCTGGCTTTGCAAAAAGCTCAACCAGAAATCCAGCAAGACAGAAGTGCTGCTGCAAAGGCAAAACATTTTGTTTGCATCCCTGTAGCGCAGCAAGTCTCCTGAGCTTTCCAACACAGAAGGAAGTGGCTTAGCTGCAAACTCATAGAGCTGATGCATAATTAAAAAGCCATTTTCATTCATTTCATGGGCAGTGTATGGATTTCTCAAGTATCCATTGGTTACAGTCTATTGCTGATAGACCTTTAAACTTGGCCCCTGGGCTTGACTTTTATGCCTGTCCTTTTGTTAAGCACATGCATTTGGAGAACTGTCTGTCAATAATTACAAGGAACTGAGTCTTGGCTCTTTTGTTCTGCAAGCTGCCCCGCTGCTAGAAAAATCCAACAGAAACATACTACACTGAAGTGTTCAACATTGTGACATTGCTTGGCATGAGAGATGGCTCGTTCTGACAAGTTAAATGCTAATTTTTATTGAAGGTAACAGTAAAATGTGCAATTGCTCTCTGCACTTTACTTATGCAAGAAATTAGAGAGACTGCTGCCAGCAATTGCTGTTTCAACATTATAAACTTTACTTTACAACATGCTGCTGAACCAGAGGAAACCCTTTGATTGCTAGAAATCTATGTGGATTGCTGATCACTGGGGAAAATGCATAACTCTCTTTCTATCCACAAAGAACCAAATGCTCATTTCTTTGTGGGCAGCTGAAGCAGTAATTAACATAGCTATTGCAATGTGGCAGTGGAGAAAGCCAGGGCAAGGGATCCAAGATTTTAATCAATGAATGGCCATATCTTCTGGGAAAGGGGTTCATTTTAAAGGAACATTAAAAATTATGCATTTGCTAGCTGAACTTTATCCAAAGGGCTTTGAAATCAGGGACTCTATCGAGGCTTATGTGCTGGTGTGCAGCTGCCCTGAGCTCAGGGGATGGATGTGGGGTGTCCAGCTCTGGGCTTGCCTCCATGGGGAGCTGCATTTAGAACACTTACAGTGAATATTTATATTTTATCTATCAGATATTAAATGTAATGATATGACTGGTGAACATGGAAACTGGGGTTGGGAGGAAGGTGACAAATATGAGGGCTCCTTTTATTCAATTTCTTGGCTATTTAAAAGCATCATTCAGATTTTTCCATGTAGGATGAGGATGTAAAAATCTGCAGTTTCTTGTTTTGTAAGGGAAAACTCCTGATCCTCATAATCACTTGTCTCCAGGGAGACCATTTAAGAAAAACAAAATACTGAGAGATTCTGGATAATTCAAAAAAGACAGAAGCAATGAATTAGTTTGAAATATTGATTGGTGTTTTTGGAATTTAATTTTCTGTCTGGCACTCCAAAGGTCTTGCGTAGGGAAAGATACTCTATTACTCATGCTATCTATACAGCTCTCCCCCTCACTACATCCTGTACATGCACTCAAGGTGTTGTATAGTAATTAAAAAGTGATATTAATATTTCCTGATATGCACTATAAAACATCTCCAGTCAGCTTCCTACAGCTACCAAACCTGTAAAAAAATTAATATAGTAAAAGCAGGAAAATGATTATGAAGATGTTCTGTATCAGACTGCAAAGATTCCCCAGATTTTTTGCTTGTGTGCCGCCCCCCCTTTTTTCTTTTTCTTTTTTTCCCCACAAAGTAAATCATCTTGACTTCCCTGTCTGCTCTGTCTCTTAGACCAAGACAACTAAAATCTCCAGATGTTGATGTTTTTCAGGCTTGTTTCCCATTTGGAGCCTCATGGGCAAATTATGCTGTCATTCAAAGACTTTTTTTCTTTAAGGAAATGGAGAAGTTTATTCCTTAGAGTTCATATTTCTCTATCCCTTTTGCTGTCCCAGCTACTTGTATCCGAGATGCCTGATTTAATTTTTTGCACTTCTGTTGTGACCTTTTTGCTGATGTGGGCTGCATGCAGGGTAACTTGCCAAATGTTCACATCCTTTGGCCCCTCTGAAAGGGGGAGAGATGTCTCAAAAGTAGTAAGAAAAACCTGGTTATTAGGTCACAATTCCAAACTGATGACTCTGCTGTTCTTTCCCTGAGGCCCTAATGCTGTGTAGTATAATTGGTAGGAACTGCACTATTCCAAAGTGGTCTTTGCTTTGGGATTTGAATTTTGCATCCCTTTGATTTGGGTCAATTTGCTGCATCTGTCATCATCCCCATGTCCTTAGATGGACTTCACTGTCTTCTGTATTTCCTGCTTGCTGCTCTCCCTTTTTTTTTTTCTTGCTATGTGTGGCTTTGTATCTGCCACTTGGCTATTTCCTTGGGTTGCTGCTTGATTTCTAGCCATTGGAAACTGTCTTAAGCATTAAAAAAAGATGCTGAGTAATTGTGGTTGTTTTTGACACTTCTGGATATCCTCAGGAACACAGCCCTGATTTTGATCCTGTTAAGGCTTTTGTCACTTCCTGTGCTGGCAAAGTCCAAAAATTAATTGCACCTGGATTTCTAATGTATTCCCTTTAATGGATATGGGATTTGTTGCTTTTCCATTGTATTGAATCTCTCCTTATTCTAAGGCTGTGCTGTGCTTATAAGGCAGAGTGCTTGCTCTTGGTTGCTTACTGTTCTACATAGATGAAAGATATCTGCTCAACGTCCTTCTAACCATCCTCATCTCCTTTATTCACCTGAGTTTGTCATCCCTTGAACATTCTTTCCTCTCTTCGCCCTTCCCTCTGTGCCTGGTGCTCTGATATTTGGTTTCTGCTCTGCAGTGCTTCATCATGTCAAGCCCTACTCCTTGCCCAGTGATTCAGCAAAGCACTTAGGCCTGTGGTGAACTTTAAACTCAGAACATGCTGAAGTGCTCCACTTAACAGAGATCAGATTATTCATGTGCTTACGGATAAGCATTTGCTTAAGTACTTTGCTGAATTCAGGCCTAAACACACACATTAAATTCAACAGCTAGGACCCTTGACAAATTTTACCACAAAGGTGCCTATCTCTCTCCATTGACTATGATGTGGGTCTAGACAACTAGTTTAAACTAGATAGCTAATCTTTAGACAGCTAAAATTAGGTGAGAGGAATCCCACTGTATATCTATGGTGTCAGGCACTGATCTCAGTTGGGGGTCCTCCATGTTACCACAAGGCGATTAATGAGAACTGGAAATGGTGACAGACCCAAATATTTGTGGGGAGTGATGTTTTTGGCTCTTGTCACTTCACCAAAAATCCACTCACTCATAATAGGTCTGAAAATCAATGATTTACTTAGTTCTCACACTGGAATTCTACTCTAATAATGCTGGGCACTTTTTGAATGATTCTCTAGAATAGATGAAATTTTGAAGTCTATATAGCTTAAAGTAAGCCACATGAGTTCTGAGTTGTCATGAGAACTTGTAGCCTTGACCAAATGGTTCAAAGCTTATAGAAACTGTGCTGAAGTGTGACTTTAATGTTATCTAAGCTTTCTATTTCAGTTTTGATCTTTAAACTCTGCGTTGCCACATAATCGAGAGTGAAACTGTTTCAGCGAGGCCTTCTAGTGGCACAAACATATGAGCAATTCGTGTGTAGTACCTTGAGAAAGCTTTAAATCTTGATGTGTTGGCAGAGATGCCGCCTTTATAATGTAAAATCCAGGTAATCTGCTTATTTAAAGACCAAGATTTCAAGAAACCTGTCTGCTATTTCAATGTGAAATGGTGCAGTTCAGGGTTTGGGGAACATTTGCATCCTGAACCCGCACTGATGGAAAGGGTATGTCTGGATTTGCTCTCGGGGCGATGCACTGCAGTCAGGAATCTGAATTGGTGTGGGCTTGTTTTTTTCCTAAAGTGGGAGATCCTCAGCCTGATGATGATGCCACATCTGGAATATTGTGTGCTTTGGGGCTTCTCAGTATAAGAGGAACTTGAAACTTCTAGGGTCTAGTATAAAGCAGTGGAGATGGATAAGGGACTGGAGCATCTAATGAGGAAAGACTAAGCAAGCTGGGCCTGTTTAGAGAAGAAAATATAGAGAGGGGATCTCACCAAGACCTGAGGGGGGATGTATAGAGGACCAAACTCTTCTCATAGTGGCCAGTGATAGGACTTCATTCTTGCTTGCCCTTCTGAATGCCCTCGATTCTTTACGTTTGCTTTCCAGGTCCATCTTCCCTTCTCTGAACTCTTTACACAGATGTTTTCCCTGTTCTGTGGACAGTGGTGGCTGTGTGAACCCAGAGCTGATGCTCTTCTCTGACTCATTCAAGGCAGAAAGAATATATAGGATTTTTTTTCAGCTGGTGACCCACCCAAAACAGCATTGCAGTCCCTCAGCTAGGGTCTGAGATACCCCAGTAGGTGTTGTCTGTCTCTTGAGAAGTTCAACTTTTCCATACTACTAGTCACAAATGATAATGGAAATCCTTGGAGTGGAAAGATCTGGGGTTTCCACCATGCAATGGCTCATTTAAAAATAAAAATGAATCAGAAAATTCACACTTCTCAAAGCCAAGAACATTGTTGGCACTGGTGCCTAAGGAGGGAATTAGGGAAGTCTCTCTTGGGCTGGAATGCTTCCTGGCTGATCTTCAGGATTCTTTCGTATTCCCAACTGTGTCCTGCTCCAGACATAGATGGGATAATTTGACAGAGGAGGATCAGATCACTCAGTCTGTGCCCTAGGAAGAAAAAAAAAAAAGAAAACTTGTGTCCTGACTATATATTCGAGCAGCCCAGGTTTGACTGGGCAACTGAGAATACACTGAGGTCTAAACCATGCGAAAAATTGAATGTCATAATTACTCAGTTAAAAAAAAAAAAAAAAAAAAAAAAAAAAAAAAAAACACAAACCCCAAGGGAAAAATTAAGTCTCTCGTCCCCCCAACACAAAGCATGCCATTTTTAACTGTGCCTCTGAAGTGTTAGTTTGCTTTTGGCACTTTTCCCCTTTATCTAAACCCCTCAAATAAGGCATAATGACAGCATAAGCTGCATGTTACTTCATGTACTGCCTTGCAGAGCACTGGAATTCCTTAGGTGTCTTAAATTATGGGTTCCCTTAGAACAAATGACTTATATTCTGCCTGATATTTACTAATGTGCTGTGAACAGCACATATATTAGATTGAGTTCATATTGTTATTAGACATTCACTGGGCTATACATGGTTAAATGCTCACATGTTTTATTGAGAATGGATTTAACAGTCTAATGAATTCTCACATGGGACAAATACAATAAAAAGCCTTTAGATCTGCAAGTGTGAACTAGCAAAAATAACTCTATAAAATAAGGAAGAATCTAAATCTCTAGCCATAATTTAAACCAAAACCTGAAGGGAAGTATTTGTGATATTAACTTAAAGTTCTTAAATTTTCATTTTTGACTTGATTCCTTGTTCACAATTTAACAGAAAAGCCTGACAACAGCTTTTTATTTTTATTTTTTTGATATTTATATTTAATTGCAACCAGTCTGCTATAAATAATACAGGAGGGGAGAGGAGGGGGGAAAAAAAAAAAAAAAACTAATTTCAGGGATTTTTTTCTTCATGGGGAAAAACACCTGTGGAGTTTCAGTTAATCTGCTATCATGGAGACAATTCTCCCTTGGCCTGTAACCTGGGTTGTCATTTACACCTTAGAAACTGGGACAGCAGAAATTTTTCTCTGTGTAATAGAAGTTTATACCTCATTTGCACAAGTCTAAATGAGCACAGGAGGGACATCATAGTTGGAGTCTGGACTGTTGGATCTTGCAGTTTAGGCCACTAAACCTTTGGTTCTCCCCTCACTGATTCTGAGGGTAGGAAATGATTGCCCTGACACTTTTTCCCTCCTTTCATTACTGAGAATCCAAAGCTGCTATTTTTGGCAGTTACGAAGAGTCCGATTTTTGGTACCTTAGTTGTGATTGTAATTTTTTAGTTACCACAACAGCATTAGTTCTTGGCACTATTTATATGTTTCAAGCATTAAAAAGTGTGTAAACTAACAAAGGCCTTACCATAATGTCCTGCTCCCTGCAAAAGCATCACTGAGAATGCTAAACCTTAAGATACATTTGATGATTTCACTGATACAAAACCAAATTTTGCTCTCATTTGGACAATATCATATTTAGACCAGTGAAGGTAGAGAGAAGGTCTCAAAACTTTGGTTTTCATAGATGTAAGTGTGCATCTGTGTGTGTGTGAGCATTCTGGCACTTTTTTAGAGGTCCTTTTGGAATTAGGATCCTGATCCAGTAACATTGAACTTGACCTTAGCTCTGTGGAAATACCAGCTGTGTCCTGAAGACCTCAGGTCATGAATAGTCTTGCTGACACTTCTGGATCTACCTTTTTGTTTTAAATAAACTAAACCAATGGGGCTTATGCACAAGTTTGAATTACTCATGTGCTGCACTGCTGATTTGGGCTAAATGGGCATCTTAGGAGCGTGTCATTAGTGGCTATTGACATTTTCTGAGCTATTTGTAAATGAGCTTTTATTAACAGCTCTGTCCTTCAGCAGTGGTTAATAAATCACCATCCAAGTTGCAGGCACTCTCAGGATAGATAGGAAGCCAATTGGCCTCTGAAAGATTACTCTTCTGTTTATTTAGTTACTGGCTCCTTTGCTTGTAACTGATAGGTTTAAGAGTTGGGAACATCGCATTTCCTTGCATGCTTTAGTTGACTTGTTAGAGATAGTTGTTTGCGTTTGATAAAGAGGAGGATGATGAGGAACTGGCTGAATGTGCCAGGGCTTTTTATCTGCAAAGGGTAGGGATGGGAATTCCTCAAGCAGGCAAAGCCGCTGGCTTCTGGCAATGAGTAACTGTTTTGTCTCCAGTGCAACCTGAGCTCGTTCCTGCTCTCTTCCTTCTGCATAGACACACGCACCCGCCTGGGTCTGCTCCAGCTCGAGCGATGGCTTGGGGGGAGCCACATTATTTCTTCCTTGCTTCGGAGTCTCCAAGCGGGTGAAAAGAGTGGGTGTCCGTGTGAGCCCTCCTCAGCTTGAAAACATGCTGGACTGCTAAAGTAAGAAATAGAGAAAGCTTGTGGAGGGATGTGTGAGAGTTAAAGATATTGTAGGGACAATTTATCACAAGGTGTACCCTGTGTGCATCTACATGCAAATCATAAGGAGTATTTCTACATAAAATTCATATTGCAAATGGTGGGATACAAGGCAACATTCCTCTGATCTGTTTGTGCAGCTTTGCTTTTTACAGTATGTCTTAGCCAAGGTGGTGGTAGGCATTGCCACTGGACCAGATGATCTCCAGAGGTGCTGTCCAGCTCCAACCATCCTGTGTTTGAATGAGATGTGATCCCCTCTTGGAAATAGCCTATAATGTGGTATGGTTTGAGTTTGCAAGCTCTCTGCAGTGTGGCTCCCCTGGCTTGCAGAGAGGGCATTTTCATAAGTGTATAACTTGAAAGCAATGATGTGAATGCAATGATTAGAAGTGGGTCAAAGACGACAGGATGTGAGTAGTGCCATGGGAGTGTTTGGAGGTAGCACATTAGCTGGTAACGCTTCAAAGTCTCTTTCAATAAAATAAGCAGTAACTGTGAAAAGATTGATGGTTTGGCAATTGAAGTGGCCAGCTCCCCAAAACTGCCCACTATCATTATTGATGAAAAGGAATGGTTTCAGTTATGCTGGGTTGCCTTAACTGTAATATAGCTTAATGAGGAGTGAATGCATAGTATGGGAAATGAAATAAAACAATTTATTTTCCCTTAGGGTCATTTAAAAAAAAATTCCTGTGGAAAGCAGATGTTTAATTGCCCAAGACCAGAAGCAGAGGAGCACATGGCTGGTTTATCTATTTACATTACAGCTGCATGTATTGCACGTTTAAGCTGCTGCGTTACAGCTGATGGCTGTAAACTGAATCTCTTTATAAGATAAATGGGGGCATTATCATGTTGCCTGAAAAATCAGACTCACCTGGCACTGTGGATGAATGGGGAAACCAATGCAGTTTCTTGCCATTTTTATTACCTCTAGTTAAAGACTGAATAAGTCTACTTGGATGTTGGAGTGTGTTGCAGTAGTGCTCTGTGCAGGGCACTTCCTTGGAATACCTCTTCCATCCTGCCTCCAGTGCGCGAGTCTTTGGTAGATCTGTCCAGAGCTTTGCACCAAGCACAACCAAACAGCATTGCAGTGGACGCAGGCTGCTGCAGGTGTGCCCAGGAGCAGGGTGGCAGTGCCAGACTTGTGTTAAAGATGTGTCGAAGTGGTGGGGGGCAAAGAAACTTTGAGACAAGTAGCATGGCCAGAGCTCTTAAAATCAAACATGGCTTAAAGTTCATTTTTGTGGTTTGCTCTTGAGTTAATATGTTAGCCGAGTTGTAGTAACTTTTGTTATTGTTTGTAATGGGCAATGGCAGAGAGCAAGTGAAACATTTACCAAATCAGGACTTTCATGCCAAATATATTCCCCCTTGGTTTCTGCTGCTTCCATGAAGGCAGGGAAGGGATGAGAGGTCAATTTGCTCTGTGTGCAGCTGGTGACATTGCAAGTAGCGGAGGGATATCTGGAATATGGGCATCCTGTGTGACACTTGGGTCTAGAGCAGATCAACACCTGTTTCTGATGCCCCTGCTCTTAACTAGCAACTTCCTTCCACAAAAGCTAACTCTAATTCCCCTTTCTTTTTATTTGTAGCAGTGCCCAGTTTTGTTCACAGCAGAGACTTGTGTATTGTAGTAAAGCACAACTGGAGTCCCGTAAGCCCTGGGAAGTCTCTTGAGCCTGCAGACATGTTTCACCTTGGAAACTCCTTTCAGGCAAAAGAGCCAGTGCACTGTGGATGTCATGATGACATATGGTTTGCAAAATGGGAGTGAAATGGGATCTCTGAATTTCAGCTCTGATATACATAGAACTTGCCCAAAACTCCAAATTATAAAAGACTACTTAATGTGTAAGCTGGTTATTTTTATTTGAACATGTGTCTTGCTCAGGTCTGAGCCTCTGGGAGAGCCTCAGGAAAAAAGGCAGCAAGGAGAGGAGAAATGCAATGGCTTATGAAAGCCACAGATGAGGCAAAACACATAATATTCAATTATTTCTGTTTCCTAGCTTATTAATGCATAGTCCCAATAGCTGGTTGCCATGATACAGAGGACAGTTTCTGGAAAAGATACGGAGTGAAGAGGGATAGGATTTGGGGGAGGAATATGATATTTTATGCTTTTATAAAGTCTAACTTAAAACTGTCTACCCTTTGATTCATTCCTGGGACTCTTGCTGTGTCCTCTTCCGTTTGGACACGGATTTTGCCACAAGTGAGATGCTGCAAGCTGAATTGTTCCTGACTGCATTGAACTTGTGTTGTACAAAACACACCAAGCCTGCTGGAGAGCAGTGGGTATCATACAGGGCACCTACTTTTGGAGAATCTGAAGCAGGGTGGTGATGGGAGGGGAGAAATGTCTCTGTACTGATGAGGAGCAGTAGGAAGTGTTGTCTGTTGCTGTACTAGATTTACCCCTATGTTTTTCAGTCCTCAGGTGGCAATAATGGCAAGGAAGGCAGCTCTTTTGGCTTGCTGTAAACATGTGTCACTTGGGCAGAGTGAGCATCTGGCCATGGTCTTGGAAATTCATCAAAGCCACCCTATACACTCATAACTAAGTGTGTCTGGAAATGAGGGTAGCAGCAAAGAAGGAAGTTCCAGAAATGATTAAATTCAGTGTCACTTCCTTGGCAGGAACATGATAGAGAGGTAGAGCCTTGGTGCTCCTTGTGCTTCCTCCCAAGGCCGTTTTTCATGCCAGCACGATGGCTCAGTTACACTCTTTAAGCTCTTGACTAGTCTGGTCATCACAGAGGTCACTCTGATAATTCCTGTGCTTTAATATAGTAACTTTCTGAGGTACAAAGCAATCCATCAGACCATGAGGAAGCCCTTCTGTGCTTCCTGAAGGCTCCCAAATGTGTAGCAGTGAGACAAAACATTGCAGAAATTCTATCTCACAACAAGCGAGAGGTGATTTCAAGCACTGAATCAACAGAAATCCCACACCAGAGCTGCCCACCTCTGCCAGGGATGCCTTGTGTGCCTTGCTGAACATGCCTGGCGACCAGTACTGATGGCTGCTACAAAGAGCTTGGGAGAGAAGGAAAGAGATAAGGGTCAGCTTGGACCCTTCACTGGGACCAGGTCACCTGCAGGTTTCTGGAGCTTTGTGTTGTCCCTGTCACTCATGTCTTCAGGCTGAAGAGCCCAGGTTCACTCAGTTCCTTTCTGTAAGTGAGTTTTGAACCCAACACAGATTTAGGAAAAATCTACATATTTCCTTGCCCCTGATGCATACTTGGCAGTGAACATCTTCAAGGCTGTTTTTGATAGTCTGTCCTCTTGCAGTGCTAAATAAGAAAGTGAATGCACTTGGGTGACAGCAGCCCACCTCTTTATTCCTCTAATGAGAAGAGAGTTTACCTGTTCTTTATGCTGTTGTGATGCTGCCTCTGGCCCTTTCCAGCTCTTCCCAGAAAGCTTTAGGCAAAGCATATCCCTTTCCACAATATCTCTTACCAGTGCAAAATTCTTCTCATGAAATTAGGACACAGCCATCACCTTCTGTGTGTGACCTTTCCGTTCAGCTTCTCCCTGGGCTAACATACTTGCAAGTGGTTGCATTTCCTGCTGGCTCAGTGTAAATTTTTCAGCAGGGGGATTTCTGTTTAGCATTGCTTTTCATCATGAAGTTAATAGGAGTTTATAAGATCAGGAGTGGTGTCATCTCTGTCAGGTTAAACCTTACACATTTTGTGTATGATTCCACCAAGGGGCAATCAGATTAGGTCTGCAGACAAGACAGAGCTCTTATCCTCTTGTAACACTGGGGAAGATCATTTTGACCTGCCAGGTGAAGGTAGAAACCCCAAATGCTTCAGCATTGTGTTTAAGGAAAGAACAGATGTTCTTCGGTGATCATATTGTCACTGTTGTTACCAAGGAAGGGGATGTGCAAGGCAATTTTGCTGACAAATTCAACTCATTGTGCAATTAACTGACATGGCCTGGCACCCTGCATTTATCTGCATGTGTTTAAGTGAATTAAATAAGTGTTAATGCTGAAGATAGCCCTTGGATGTTTATATTGATATACACGCACTCCTACTTTTGCTAAAAAAGGTCATTATTTTCAACATGGACTTTGTGTCTCATTTGATTACTCCTATAGTGTTAAATTATTTATGGAATATGCCTAGATCCTTATGATAGTTCTAAATGAAGCATTAAATCAAACATTGTCTCACTTGTTTTAAAACACATGAGCTCCATTACTGTCTTATAATTGCTAATTAGCAGATAAATGTTTTATACTCCCACATTTTTTATCCTCCAGATACAGCAAAACAAACAGATTAACAGAGGAAACCTGAGGATTGCAATGTCTGTTTTATGGGAAGAGCGTTTAATAACTTAATCCCTGCTATGTTCAGCTCTCACAGTCAATGTACTGGTGGTGATGTGATAGAGCAATGAAGAAATACAGAGAATACAAATATATTTGTTTTGTCTGATAAGAGCAGCAATTGATTTAGACTGCTTGGATTTTTTTTCCCTGAATTTACTACTAACTCAGATGACTGGTCCAAAGCCACAGAATAATTTCAACTATCTTATATAAGTTTCACTTTGTAAAATGGAGAAAATACATATCAAATCTGAGGTGTACTCTTGTCTATCCACACCAGTGGGGTGTCAGCACTGTTAGACTAAAATAAGGTTGGATAATGATAATTAGCAGTAACACAGGGTATCACATAATCCTCTTCAGGTGACAAATATGGGAAATCTGAGATGGACCAAGAGGGGAGTAGGAATTCTCAGGTTGCTACTTAGAAGTAAATTACCTAATAAAAACAGGATGTGATTGTATGATACTGAGTCATGGACTCAGTGTGAGACACTGTGCTATATTAGAGGCTGAAGTAAAAAGGTATTTTGAGTCTTTCTGGTTAGATGTAAATCTGGTATGTAAAAAACCACATACATTATGGTTTCAGATATCTGAATGCTGCAATTTCTACCCTAATTCCAAACTGTTGCATTTGTTTGGGGTGAGGAGCATCTGTGTAGTACTGAATAAGTCTCTTCCCCAAACCTCACCATTTAAATTCTCCAGCTTGCAGCAACACACTTTCTATTTTGGCAAGATGAATCTTCTGGTATCTGCATACCTCTCCTGTTCCTTCCTTCCTGTAATTAGGCTTAAATCTGCTCCAGGACCTTTTCTTTTGTACAAGGCACCATTTTTAGAGCAATATATCATTGAAAAGTCATGACACTAACTGATCCTCAGAGAGGGCTGCCGCTCTACGGAGATACGGTAACACCTTGATCGCTGCTATGTGTCGCTCAGTAAAGAGCTCCATCAGTTGGTGGAGAAGCAGGGACACTCATCTGGACTGTAAGGTTGCCAGCGAACCTTTTATCAAATCAATAGCCTTAGCATGGTGCCCCTATTTTACCATTTCCTATTTCCCCTCACCATTCCTAGTACCACTGCTTTGATTTTTTTTTTTATGACTTCAGCTGGAGCTGAAGGAGAAATAAAACAGTATTTTCTCCCAGAAATATTTGTTTGCTTCTGAAAATGAGCCGTTGCTATTTCTGCACTTCTGGTACCTTTGCTTTCCATGAGCAGTGGAGCAACAGCTTTGTACTGACGCAAGCTTTTGCAGAACACAAATATCAGAAGGAGCTGTGTGTGTGATTCTTTTTGTGGAGTCAGTTTTGTATTCCTTGAAGATAACCTGATCAAGGAGCTGGATATAAACTGTGCAACTTAACTGACCCATTCGCCCCTTAGCAATGCAGTCTAGACTCTCCATCATCAGGCTGGAAGGCATTAACAATATTCTAAAGAGAAATAAACTGAAATATATGGGAAAAGAGCCACAGATCTGCTCATGTTGTGATAAATTGGCTTGGTGTTTACCTGTGCTGCTGTGGAGGGGGCAATTCACAATAGGTGAATGTACATCCTTGAAAGGGGTTAGTTCAGTACTTAGTCTGCGTGCCACAACTGTGTGTCCTAAGATAGAGACTCAGTAATATCAATGCGTTGGCAAATGTGGCCTTACGTTTAGTTACCCAGTATCCATCTGAGGAAGCAGATGCTGTGAGGTGAAACCATTCTGTCACATAAAATGATATCTACCCTTCTTACTGGTATAGGAAAGAAAACCTGCTGGATCAACGTATTGGTGGCACTGATGGGATGACTTACGGTTTTTTTTTTTGGTGGCCTTAAAATTTTTGCAGGTTTTGAAAACACTTGGTGCAAAAAATCCCTTTTAAGTTTTTTTTTTTTTTTTTTTTTTTTTTTTAGACAAAAGTATAATCCAATTTAGAGTTTCATTGTCTGTAGGGAAGTTGAACTTGAAGACCTACGTAGAGTCTTTCCTCCTGGAGCTTTGCCGTAGACTTTTCATAGCATGATTAGCTGCCTGATGAAGTGCACAAGATGAACCCAGTATCCATGAAATACTAAGGCTAAAATAGTGTGGCTGTCTCCTCTCCAGACCTGCTATGCTCTTTGCTGTTCCACCAGCTCCTGCTCTATCTGCCATCCCACGTGCCCATCCCTCTGCCCATCCATTCCGTGCAGCAGTCAAAGTTGAACTGTCCCCTTGGCAGTATGACACTGGTATTGTTCCCCGCTTGGACCAGGAGTGTGTTCGGAAGCACCACCCAGAGCTGGGATTTCCTCCGTGACAGCACCGTGCAGCTCTGCTGACTCACTGGACATGTCCCAGAAATAGCCAGTTCAGGATGGAAACCTCCATGCTCTTTCTGTGCTGCAGAACAACGTCCTGCCTATTTTCTTTTCTTTTTCCCATAAGGATGAAAATTTGTTTTTCAAAATTGGCAGGGTTAAGCTACAAGGGCTCCAGTACAAAGCTTGGAGCACCTGCTTGTGTGCTCTAAAGGAAAATAGTTAATCACTAGGATTGTTATTTACTTTTCTCAGCTGAGCTTTTTTTTTTTTTTTTTTGAGGGAGGGCTCAATGGGTAGAAACTTAAAATAGAAAGACTTGGACAAAAAAATCTGTCTTCTGAGCCTGTTTTTCTAATGTTTTTGCAGGGCCCAGTTTTTAAAGCTGGGATGAAGTTGCTGAGTTAGGCTCAAAGGAAAAGGAATATTATTAAAGCTTAGGATCCCTCAAACTAAAGATCAGTGGGCAGTGCCCATTGATCTTTAGTTTGTCTGCTTGCTTTCTACTATTATTTGTCCATCTCGGGGGTAGACATTTTAATAATTTCAAAGGCGTGAAGGTGCTTCATTTCTTAGGTTGTTCTGAAAACCTCAGCCTCCTCTGAGAAGACTTTTATGAAGCCACAGGGTTTTCTCACAGGTTCTGGTAGCTCCTTTTCAGCAGAGACATCTGCTCCAAAAGAAAGCAGATAATGGCCATGGAAGAGGTGCATTTTAATGTGTACCTCTCCTAACAGCAGGAGAGGTGATGCTTAAAAGGTCTTCATTTTGGAGAAAAAAATTCTCAAATTGTTGTCTTGAAACCATTTGTTGAGCTTTTGAAAGTCTCCCGCTCCCCCTCCTCCCTGCCCGCCTGTACAATAAGAACAATTGTCAGACAAGGCAGGTCTTTGTGTTCCAAATTTAATACGTAGTTTGTGACCCACAGAGTGATAAGCTGGAAAATAAACGGCTGGATTTTCCCCAGTGTTGAAGAGTGCCTTTCAGAGTGACTTGGGAACTTGCCTATTCTCGTCTGCCCACCTGGCTTTCACTTTGATATCCCTAACATTATCATAACTTTTATTGTCTTTTCTTGTCAGTCAAACCTTCTTCACTAAATTACTTTCATTTATACATCCTCTTCTGCTATTTGCTCTGGTCATCATCTAAGATTTAAGGTGAAAAAGTTTCTTCTATTTGACAGTGGGAGGTGGAAATTACTATGTGAACAGTAAATTGCAGGTTACATAAATAATGTCATTGTATATCACCCAGTGGGGCCTTAAATCAGTTCATTAGTTTGTATAAAGCTTTGGTGTGCTTTTTAACTACATCATATCCAACCTGATTGCACATTTGTTCTAAATTGTTGTTATTTTTTTCTCCATTGTCGTCAACTTTCAGGCTTCTCATATCATTCTGCTGTGTTTCTAGAGACTGTTTTTCTTTCTTTAGGGGCTTGATTTATGTTTTTCCCTCCACTTCTCAACACATCCCTAGCCTGAGGTAGAAGTGTGCGTTTTGTTCACGGAAGGTAGACACAGATTCTTTGCCGTGCAGGGAGAGGCAAGCTGGGATATGCTGGATTAATGAAAGAGGAACTGCAAAGCAACTGGTTGATCCATAGCAAATCATTCACTTTTTATCCTCCTTCATAGCAAAACGTCTATAGAGTGAACTGCTCTATACAGATAATTTATTCTTGTGCTAGGAGGCCTCGTACCCTTTTTATGGGCTACGTTTTTACGGGCATGCCAGGAAAGATTGCTTTTTGGGTGAATTTCAGAAGAGTAAGGCAGCAGAACCTTGTTTTAGAAAAGGAGAGGGTTACAGGAATAATATCTTTTTACAGTCTTTAGGTCCTAGTTGGGGGAGAAAGGGAAGAGAAAGACAACATTTTATGAAATTGTCAGTAACTGCCCATGGTTAAAATACTAGTCTAGCCTGTCTCCAAAGTAATAAACCTTGCTTTGATACAATGATCTGTTTTATTATTCCAGCTGAGACTTTCTCATCTCTTCTGCTTAGTAAATCAAGACATATACGAGGCTAGGTAGACTTGATGTACAAAATATTAGCCAGGATAATATTCAATCATAAAAAAGCCATCGAAAGTCCTGCTCCCCGTCTCAGTCCCTGCAAGAAATGAAAACCTTTCAAACGGAGCGAGGTTTTAATGAGGGATGGCTGTTTAAAGCTGAGCTACCAAAAGCCTGGGCTGTGCCTGGACTCTTATTTTAAGTATTTGTACCATTAAATATTAATATAGGTCAAATAACTGAAACCCATCAAATCCATACAGTGAAAACAAACACGCTGCATAACATGAGTTAGTGCTACTTACAATATTATCAGATAAATATGCAAATATAGATGCTGATTTCCCTGAACATTTTTTCCTCCTGGCATTCTGGAAGAATAAGGAGGAAAACATTAAAAAAAAAAAAGTCAAGGCATTGAAACTTTTAAGAGCTGATCCAAAGCTCATTGGCTTAAGGGAGCTTTGTCTCTGACTTTGAGCCTTTAAGGAGCTTGCAGTGCGGTGAAACCTGAGGCACATGCAGCGAAATGATGAAGTCCTGCCATGTAGAAAGGGCAGCATCACACTGGCAACAAATTTATCCTCACAGGGGTTGGATTCAGAGACAGAGCAAGAGTGAAAACAGATTTTTTGAAATCCATTGGTAGGTACATGGCCTCAGGTCATATCGTAGAGGGACAGCAGTGTGAATTCCTTGCTGTTGATCCTTTGATGTTTTGACCTTATCTTCAAGACTGGCATACAGAGGACTTTTTCTTGCAATAAAAGTTTTGCATTAGGAACAACATATGTGCATGGAGGGCTTTTAGTCTGAATTAGGGTAAGAAGCGCAGAGGAGTTGTATAAAGGACACTGGGCCAACTTCTGCTCCTTGTCACACCTTATCAAATTAGGAATAACTTTATTAAAGCTATACCCTTAATATGGTAATTTAGGCACTGAAAATTATGCCTAAAGCTTCTCATCTGGTTGCAAGCTTACTTAAAATAATAGCAAGTTCTTTTTATTTGATTTCTACTGCTGAATCTTTGGGCTTGCTAAGGATTTTTTTTTTGCCTAATTCAATGTTTTAAGATTTACTTAAAATATGAAGGTGAGAATCCTATTTAATCCTGTGTCTTCAGCAGCTCAGGTGTTAAGGGAAATATACTGTGAAACTTAGAAGCCTTCACGTAGTTAAGCAGAAATTACCGTAGCCAGAGAATTTGGAACTTAAGCTGCAACTTGTAATTGTGCATGAGGAACTTTTGCATTATTCACCTGAACAGCTAGTAAAAGAGAATTTAAATCATTTCCTGTATAACTGCAATTTGGCCGCAAGGTGCGATCATGTTTTGGTTCATTGCTGCAGATAATACAGAAGGCTGCATATTTGCTTGAGCAGCGTAGGAACTAGACATCTAGCTTCTCGTGTTGTCCTGCGGGTTGTGAAATGTTCTTAGTCAGTAAAGGAACAAAGTCAAAACCATAGAAACATTTCCTCCAGGTAGAACAGTTCAGGTTGCTCAAAATGTTTAAATTATAAGTCAAAATATTTAAATTGGCAAAAGCAGTAATTTTTATTTTGCAACTAAGTTCTAAGAAACTGAAAATGACACACACAAAAAAGTCGACATGCTAGAAGCTTTCCATTCCATTTTACTTTTTGCTATAATATGTCCACTTCAGCAAAATCTGTTTTTAAGATTACTTTTTTTAAATTTCAGACTATTTTGATTAAAATTTCTAACCAGGTTTTCTAACGATGTGTGCTCTTCCAGAGGCCCCTTCTTAAAATGTAAACCGAACAGCCCAAATATTGCACATTCGGGCACTGATGGGAGCGAGGCAGCGCTCGCCTGGCGCACGCCCAAGCACTCAGCCCTTCCAAAGCGCTTTGATTGGAGTCATAACCATCCAGCTAGACTGAAACTGGTAATTAAAAATATGCAAAATCAGTCGGAAATAATGTGGCGCTCTCTGAATGTGGATTTTGAATATGAGTGTTTCTCACACGGGCAAAGTGGATAATTGCCTGCCTGTCCCGCTCCCATTCACTGCAGACAATTGAGTTGTTGTCAAACACTTTGAGCACTGCCTATCACAATAAATACAGGGAGGCAGAGGGGCTCTCTGAATAATCTCATTTTCATGGCTGAGGAAGCTGTTTCCCTTTGTATTTACCCAGGGAATGGCATGGCAACAGGAAATGGGAAAAGCATGGAAAAAAGGGAGAAAGCACCAGGATATGGCTTTATTTCTTTCTTTTGTATGAGTGTGTGTTGGAGTCTGTGTCTCCATAGGACCTTCTTTTGGGCAGGGCTCATTGCGTGTTGAGGACAGAGCCTCCCCGTGGCCCCAGGGCCAGTGTCTCTGGCAACTTCTGCCCCGGCAATTCCTTCCGTGGCTCCTTCCCTCCCTCCAAGTTCCCTGTTTTGAGGCTTGTCAGCCGGCGTGGGGAGAGCCGCAGGCAGCCGGGCTGCTCTCGTGAGCTCCCTGGGGAGTTCCTGAGGGTTCCTCCTCTTCCTCGTCTCGTGTTTGAATTTCAGTTTTGCTCTGTATTTCTATTCCCTTTGCTCTCCCAGTTTCTTTCTTAAGCGATAACAGGGGCAGTGCCTTAGGAACACCCTGCGTTTTTGCACTGTGCTCACCTCTACCTGCTCAGATTTTCCTGCCTGTGGTGTTCCCTGGGGATGCACAGCGGTGCAGTTTATCCCGTGGAATCTCCACATTTCTGCTCCCACCTTCACCATTGCACAGAGATGAGCCCGGAGCTGCTGCAGCAGGAGCCGTGGTAGATCTCAGCACCAGCCCGCAGCAGCTGGGGGCTTGTTCGGCCGTCACCTCCAAGGGATTCTCCCTGGTGAATAGGATTTTGCTGTGACAATTATGCAGCGGGGTTAGGGCCAGGAGACTGGGCCTTTGTGCAGGATTGCCTATTGCCTTTATAGGGAATAAAACGCACCTGGGCCTGATTACCATCCCTGGCAATTAGAGTGCAACATCTCCATGTCACTCTTGCGTGTGCCAGTTCGTTAGTCCTAACCCTGCACGCGGTGCTCCCTGGCTTTGGAGGACAGCCAGCACTTGGCCACGGTGACCAGGTGGCCCCTGGCAGCCCGGGCTGTCCGCAGGGGTTCAGTCGGCTCCTGACTGCAGGTGACTGGCCATGATCCTTCCTTCCATGCTGTAACTATTAGTGCTTTTAATAAATTCCCCTAGGGACATGTGCCATATAAGATGTATAAGTCAAACAAACCAGAAAGCAGATCAGCTTTGCACTGTCATTTATATTGGAAGAGGAGGCATGTTAAATTCCGTTTTCCGCAAATCTCTTTCAATAAATCAGCTTTGGAGCAATGCAGCTGGTTGTCAGGTCCTTAGCGGTGCTCTACGTTTCAATGGCTCTCTGTGTTAAGAGATGTTCTTGAAAGTTATGCTAAAATAGACCAAATAGTTTGGGGAAGGAGATGTGTATATCCAAGCAGGGGGAGTGAATGAGTTCATTCTATTTATCAGAGGGATATGAAGCAGGCAAAAAGTGGCCAAAATTACAGGCCAGGTAATTTCAAAGTGTTGTTGGCTTGCTCCACAAGCAGGTGTAAATCTGCAGGATGCATTAGGAGAGAGCCCAACGCAAGAGGGTTTGAGAAGCCCTGGATGAGATGTATGAGGAAAGTCTAGCTCCTGCTTGTTAAAATAACTGTATTTAGGAGCTTGCTGGCCACTTGTTACGCGGGGACACCGATGGTGCTTCCTTCAGGGCTGCAGTGTTCGTCATGCTTCAAGAGAAGGGGAGAATAGGGAACAGAAATGATGAGAAATGGGGCAGCCCAGCACTATCAAGACATCTTGCATTGACTCCGTTGTAAGAAATAAGACATTTTGGGTGCTCTGCTGGAAGGCTACATCTCTACGGCTTTGTGTTACTGTCCACTCTCTGGTTCTCTAAGATTTAGTTTTTCACATGGCAGAGTACAACCCCAGGGTTTTAATTTGTATGCAATTGAGCATTACGAACCCCTGTTAATCCACTGCAGAGTAAAACGCTGTGGTTTCAGCTTTACTCTTGCAGTCTTTCAACAGAAACTTTGCCTTAGAAATGCTCAAAGGGGATGATGGAGCAAAAAAACAGCAACTAAACTTTGCAGAATATTTTTTTCAATTTTCTTTTCTCTTTTTCTTTTCTCTTTTCTCTGTGTTGCATTCAGTCACGTAAACTACACAAATTAAAAACTTAACTTGGCAAATATTGCTGCAGCGTCCTTTACTGGCGCCTTTCCTGGAATGCCAGCTGTGGGAGCGAGGCAGAGGCCAGGCTCTGCTCATTTCCCTACCCTTGCAGATACCTGCTCCAGATTTGTTTTTTGAAGAAATAATTTAGCATACAGGTGGCTTGGGGGTTGAAAGTCACTGCCTTTTTTTCTTCTTTGTAGATTGCCAAGTTTGATGTGACATCAGGTCTGGATCCAAGTGCTAGCATCAGGGAGCTGGACTGCGGTTTTTGCCAAGGATGCGGTTTGAAGTCCAGCTTTGAATTCACTCCCAGGTATTTGGGGACACAAGTAAAACTAAGTAATGCTTTTTCTCTGAACTGAAGTTCAAATGAAATGAATCCCATGTCATGAATGTTGATTAGCAGAATGGATTCTATTATGACAAATGAGAAGTACCAATATCAGAGCTTGTGAAATTTTTCTAGGTTTGCATCTTGGAAGATATATATATATATATATCTTCCAAGATGCAAACCTAGAAAAATATATATATATATATCTTCCAAGATGCAAACCTAGAAAAAAAAAATATATATATATAAATGTTAGTCATTTAAAGGGTTTTCAGCTTCCTTGTGTGCAGAATACAATAAATCACCATGGACTCATGAAAACACAATTCTCCATGATACCCATGTATAACCATTAGCTATATGGCAATTACCCTGGAGTGAAAGTAGTATTCTTGTTTTTCCACTGTCTTTAGAATAACTGGGGCATGACGACTAATTCTTAATACTAAAAACTTCTATTGGTGAAAATGAGCTTTAAAAGGGAGAGAGGGAGGAGGTAGAGGTACATGGGAGACAACAGGCGTAAATTGAAATGGGAGATTCAAAAAACTAAAAGGAAGAGAAGGGCCGTCAGTGCTGGAAGAGGCTGCCCAGAGTGGGTTGTGCTTGGAGGACTTCAAGACCTGCCTGTGCAAAGCCCTGATCAACCTGGTCTGCATTTAGTGCTGGCCCTGCTCTGGGGACCTGCTGAACTAGGGACCTCTGGAGGTGCCCCCCAACCTGAGAGCTGCTGTGCTCCTGCGAGGAATTGCCAACAGACCGGCCAGGAGACAAATAGCCAGGTTTCCATTTACAGGAGTTCAGTTTCTCAGTACAAGTAGTTTTTTTTTGCTGAAGGCTTAAGGAAAGACAAAGTTTTAAAGAGCAAAAACCGTCTTTGAAAGGTGATCCTGACAGCTCCTGCACGTGTCCCTGCGGCTCTGTGAACGCTGGATTTCCTATTCCTGGCCACGGTCAGGAATAGCAGCACATCAACAGCAGCACATGCACAATGACACGGGGCACTGCTGCTATCACCTATAACAACATCAACTTTCTGTTCTCCGAGGACATGCTCACGCTGACAGGTAGGTGCTAGGCTGAACTAATGCAAGCTGCCTGGCTGCAAAGCTCTCGAGGTTCTGAAAACAGGTTGTTCCCAATCGCCTTTCTCAAGGCTGCACCTCCTTAAGTGAAGACCAACCTGGAAGCCCATGTAGACCTTTCACTGCATCCTATCAGCATGCCCAAGGGACCAAGTTTTTGCAACAACTACTGTTGCTCTGTGAAATAACTCCTCAGAATCTTCTCCTCCTCTTTGTTCTCTGCCCAAGTTTTCACTGTAAATTAAACGTGCTGATGGACGATGTTTGGCGCAATAGGCAAGCCACACAGGTTACAATCTGAGTATTTGTTTCCGATCATCACTGCCGTAATTTTATTGTTGCTGTTGAATTAGGATCTGGGTAAATTCCAGCAGGGAATGTACAATCCAGCTCTGTGCTAGTAATTACTGATTTGATTTCCAGGTGTCCTACTACTGAGTATTGTAGGTGCATGTTGATATAAGCTTTCCAGTTTTCCTTGTGAATTAATTATGTAACATGTGTAGAAGAAATCAGCCATGAAAAACATGGAAATTCCCAGATCATTTCCTCTCTCTCATTCAAAATCCTGTTGAAAAGGTGGGGTTGAGTGGGCATGACTAGGACAGGACATGGGGATTTTTCACAGGCTGAAGTCAACACCAGAGAAACTGTGTTAGCTCACAGGACTTGATTGCGCTGCTGCAGCACAATGTCTCTTTCTGTCTCTTTTTCTTTGTTATACTTAGAAAAAAGCTTTTTGTACAGGTCAGGATGAGGTTGTTATGAGGATGACGAGGCTGAAGGTGCAGCCAGGGCCCTGATGCACTTAGGCAGAAGAACTTTGGCATGACTCCTCCTAAAGGAGGAAAACTATCTGCTGATCCAGAGTGTGTAGATGCTTCCTAGTGCTGTTGTCCGAGTATCGCAGGCACAAATCCTTCTTTCACAGTACGCAGCATGTATATCTTTCACAGTACGAACAAGATGTAGTTGAAATACCACATAAAATGCACAGCATACAGTATGAAATCATCATTGCACTCCTAAATATTCTACTCCCCGAATCATTCTGCTACTTTTAAATTGGTTTCTGACACTATGCTCTTAAATGGCTGCTTTCTTTGCTTTTGGGGGTGCTCTGGATGGGGAAGCTCTTAATGATTAAATATTAGACTAGCAATAGAGTCCAGAAGGTCCTTGCTATTGCTGGCAATGAAGGCTTTCAAGTCTCCTGCAATTCTCTTGAGCCACCTGATGCAGCCAGATAGATGGACCAAGTTTCCCTGCTAATATTATGGACATAAAGACGAGAAAGGTGACCCATCTCGTAGGCACCTGTGACAGACCATTGCATTAGTTAGGAGTGCTGTGTGTCGTACGTAGAGCCAAGAAGTAGCTGGTGTTTGCAGAGTCCCAGGGCTGCCCCAGATAAACCAGGCGTCCCTGGAGCGCCAGCAATCCTGCGCTGTCCCCCACGCTTCCAGCAGAAGTTCTCCTCTCTGAGGCCAGCTTTGTGTTGTATTTGGCACACAACAAGCCCTGAAAATAATCTCTTGTATTAGCTGCAACCCTCTCATGCCAACTTCGTGATCCCTCTGACATATTTGCTGCCAGCTTTTGGTGTCAGTGAGTTGGCCCGTGTCTCAAAGCAGTTACATTTTTAATCCTGCACAATGCATACCTTCTCTCATCGCTTCTCTCTTTTGTGGATGAGCAGGACTCGGAGTATTTGGCTGCATCGTTGCCTTCCCCAGTAAAGACTGGGGACTAATGGAGAAAATGATCTGTTATCCCCCACAGTGTGTACCAAAATGGCATGTGGTAAGACTCATTCTGATTTCTAAAATGCTGGATAACAGCCACAGTCGCTGCTTCTCCAGCCCCATACAAACTCTTGGGGACTGTCAGTTCTCCAAGGCCTTATTTGAACAATTCACTAAAGAACTGGAAGGAATAAGGTGATCTAAAAACACAGTGAAATTCTCCAGAAAGCCCAGGAAGGTTATTATTGGCTTTTACCGTATTAAGAAATAATTGCAGTCCATAGAAAAACAGTATCAAAATAATAGAGAAGTAAACATCCATACCTATATATAGGATGTATATATACATCCATATATATATATATATATATATATAAAAGCTTATAGTCTAATTAGCTGCAGGGACATTAGTGCTTCAATATTCTCTTGCAATCTGCTCCTTAGGGCGATTTTTTACTCCATCCTTAGGAAAACAAAATAGTTTGTGCACATTCTGCTGAGCGTTAGTGGATGGCAACCTGCTCCTGCTGGGGAGGATTTCCAGCAAAAATGGTCCTTTAGTTGCGGGGTTGTAGAAACTGGTCTTGTGACTTGCAAGGCGTTGGCACCCATGGGGCTGCTCAGCCTAGAACCAGTGACCAGGTGCCAGGAGCACCTCAAGGTGCAGCAATGACTGCTGGAAAAGGGCTTGGAGTAATAACAGGCATAAACATGATGGCAACAGGAGGATGAAAACATCATGTTGAAGAAAAGTGGTAGTTGGTTGCGGCTGTGACACAAGAGCCCAGGGGTCACAGATGCCCAGGGAGCGCTGCCCAAACAGAATTACTTTCATAAGGCTTTGGACATGCACCTGCAGAGAGACTCAAGCCATTCATCAACTGGAAAATGAAATAACATCTGTTTTTTTTTTCTTGAGCTCAACCACCTTTCCTGCATCTGAGTCCATTACAGAATATTTTGCTATAATGGATTTTATATGTCAGGTGGCATCTCATTGGTACAAGGAGATTGGTTAAGGTGGACAACTCTGGAAACAATCTTCTGACTCGGCACTTCAGATGTCCTTCACAACATTAATACATTTCCAGCAAACACCATTTGGTCTCAGGAGTGAACAGATTAATCTTAATTTTGTCCACAGATGGAGAAGTTTTGGTATTTCCATTTTGTCTGCATGCACAAAATAAAAGCAAACTGTAACTTATTTTTTGTGGACAAAATGAGTTTGGGTTCTTTTTTCTTTTGGCATTCTTGCCTGTTGACAGCATGATTTGCTCAAAATTACATTCTGTTGATAAAAATATGCTGAAAAGTCTTTCAGTTTCATTGACTGAATGATTTGAAGTAAAAGGTTTGACAAAATGCATGTTGTCAACAGAATGAAATGAAGCGGGTGGAGGGAAGACAGTGCACTTCAGACATGTGGAGTGAGCAGTTAATACTCACTTGGTTTGTTAAAAACGCTGCTCAGAAACTATTAGAAAGGATTTTGTGGGATTCGGTGAAGACAATAGTTACTTTGGAAAATCTCATTTGCACAGATACATCTGGCAGTGGAGGAAGACATAAAGAAAGTTAATGGGTGCGGAATTTGGCCAGAGATCATTGCAAATGCTCTTACATTTCTTTAGATGTCTTTCTATCCAAATAAATTTCCTCCATTAAGTTTACAGACTTCCTCATTTGGCTTTTAAGGAAATACTTATATTGGAAATGAATGAGACAGGAAAAAGAAGTATGTTAAAATTTATGAAAACATCTGTTGGAAGTTCTGAGAAAGATACTTTTGTTTTAATCATCTAAGGAAGACCGATGGATTTTATCAGGGCTAAGTACCTAAGAGTCCCAAATAGGCTCTTTATCCCAAAGGCAAAGTACTTAAGCATATGCCTAATTTTAAGGATGTGAATAATGTCCTCATTGACTGCAGTAAAGTACTCAGTTGCTGGAAGTGGAGTATCTTGGATTCTAAGGTACTTTGGATTAGGGTTAAAATCAGGACTAAACTGTACCAATAGAATAATCTTGAGGGTAGCTTTACTACATGGTTGTGTTAAGGACCAAGGGTTTTTAGATTAGGTACCTGCAGCTTGTTTTGATACAACTGCACACATTAGGATAGGAAGATAACTACTGGAAGAATGAAAGACGTAGTCATTTACGGAGACTCGTTTGGTATTAATGCTTAGGTGTGGGAACTCAGAGGGGATCAACCAGGTGGGAAAGCAAAATATGTTGTCCAGAGTGATATTGCTTTGATTTGGCCAAAATTGTTTATTACAGAATGTATGTATTGTCCCTATGTTAATTATGCAAAGATCTTTAGTCCTTTTATTATTTTATTTTTAAGCTGTTTTCTCACAACGCTTCTTTTCTTTGGGGTCAAAGTGTGGCTGTCAGAGAGCAGGAGAAGGAACAAGTCAGATTCGTGCTCTGTGTCAAGAGCAGTTCTGTAGGTGAGGTAATGAGCTGTGGGTTCTTCCAGGAAATTTGGGTTGTGAATTAAATTTTAGGTGATATTTCCATTAAGTTTCCACTGTAATTGTCCATTTCATTTTCTTTAAAGGTTGCTACGGGTACCAGAATGTGGTGCCGAACTACCTTAAACCACTGTTCCAGATGATTATTCTCACTTTAGGATGTAAATGCCTTGATTCCACTCTTAAGTGAAACTCCCTACTGGCAGAATTTGGCTCTGAGGAATGAACAATAGCATTTCATGTGCATATGCTCAGTTCATTTCATTCTGCTGTCAAAACTGATTGCATTTTTCCATTCAGGCAACAAATGTATCAAACGAAAGGAAATGCCTATGGAAAATGCTGCTTACAGAGGGCCTGGCTCCTTGTGGCCGGAGCAGTGCAGGAGCTGAGGAGCGAGGTGCTCTGGGCTGGAGGAAGGAGGGAGTTCAGCATCCATCTCAGATTAGAGCAACTTTTGGATTATTCTGAGGTTTTTGGTCCTGAAAGAGGTAATGTCAGGGACTGCTAGTCTGACATAGTGGGGGAATGGGCTGAGGTAGAAGTACATATGTAAGCTAAGAGCATCCTCATGGCATCTTCCATCTCCTGTGTTCTGAAGATGAGGCCAAGGTTCGTGAACTTTCCAGACATGCATTAGCCAGGTGATCACATCTTGTCGTGCAATAGGATGCTTGAGTCATTCTACACTTGCACCTGGTGGCTATTGAGTCCTATTTTTGGAAAGCCTTATAATATAGAGCACATGCCCCTTTGAATAGAAATGCTCTTTAATGGCATTTAACAGTGCAGGAATCACAGCTGCAAACAAAATGTTGTGCAGAGATTTTGCAAATTGCTCTTTTTTTTGGCTATGAAAAAGTTTTTTTCTATTTTTTTCCTGGAATGGTATCATCATTGCTTTAGCTTTTGAGTGGTAATTGCCATCCAACTCACCAAGAGTTGGAAGCACAAACCTGTCCTTGGACTTGGGATAGATGACATTTTCAGAAGTTATGCATATCTTTCTGCTTAAAATTGCTTGTGTTTAGGGCTCACCCTACACACTGGGCAAAGGTGGGTGCCTGTCTCAGTAAAACAGCAGCCTGGGTCAGACACTGTCCATGAATGCATGAAGAAATTAGCAGGAAGGAAGGTGTAATGCAGGTATTACTATCAAATATTTTTTGATGAGGAATTTTGCATAGTAAAAAAAAAAAAAGCTACAAAAAAAGATGGATTTTCCAAAGACTTGGAAAGAAAATAGGAGTAACACAACTGAAGTGAAATGAAGAATTTAGGTCAAACTACTTCAAAGCAAATAACCTAAGAGCTGCCAAAAGAAGTCCATCAAAGCAAGCTCCATACGCAGCAGGCAGCATTTGCTGGGAAGAGGGAATGCTGGGGTACAGTAAGTGAGCACAGAGACGGGATTTACCTGACTGTGGAAGAGAATAGAGGCTGTCAGACCATTTTCTAATTCTGTTTCTATTATCTGAGAGTGAAGCAGATGACAAATCTGTTAGTTCAGAGTGTTGACACAATACACTTTTATCACTTTTTGTCAACAGAACATAATTGTGTTCAGATTACCCTGTCACAGGGGAATAGCCATAAGATCATGCTGTCCATAAAAATAAATGTCATGTTCTATTTCTGGGCAAACAAGAGGGAAATAGGAGAAGCAATGCAAGTAAAGAAAAAGCTTGAACAAGTTCTATTCTTTGGACAGAGTTTTACTTAAACAGACACTAGGCGAGAGTGGTTGTTCGCCCAAATCTGGCTCCCTCAGGCCCCTCTATGTTGGCTGCCAAACCCCTGTGTTTCTAATGTGATCCCCACCCCCTGCTCAGACCCAGGCTCTTCAGTGCTCTTCTTCCAACCATCGCCTATAACGGATGCCAGCAACAAATCCCGAGCAGGGTGTCAGCAGAAATCCATCAAGGGGAGAAGGGAGATGGCTCTGCAGCCTTGGCCATGGCTGGGCTGGGCTGGTGAGACTTGGGGCTGTTGTTGAGGGAGGTGACAGGAAGGTCTCCAGCTTGCCTCCCTGGCAGTATTTGCTCATGGACTTCGTAGACAATCTTGCCAAAACCCTAAAAGAGATCTTCTGTTTGGAGAGGGTAGTTCTCCCAGGTCAGATTCCCTTTACCTATAGGGAAGCAGGCAGTAATTTGCACGTTGCTATGTGCCTGCAGAAGATGATTCTGCCTTAGGCATCCTTTTACCAGACAAAATGCAACCTTAGCTCCAGAAACACATTGCATTCTTCGCGATTAAGCAGAGTGAGAGCTAATATTTTTAACACGGTAGATGGAAATATTTAGTTGGCTTCCTTCTCATGGAAATCGAGTTCTGCCCATCCATCACCTTTTCTCGTGACACTCTGGAGACAGCTAGAGAGAGACAGCTGAGGGCTGAGCAGCCTTGAGGCAGGTAGCTGTGCTCGTACGCACAGAAGACAAAGTGGATGAGGCAGCGCAGGAGGGACCAGCACTGCTCCATCCTTCCTGAGCACTGGGACAGGCTGTGCTGCAGGGCCCAACACAGGTGCAGCTCCTCCTGATTTCCTGCAGCACTTACACAATGAACCACAGCAATGCATTAAGATTTAAAAATAGAAAGATATTCCTAGGGGGGAAGAAACAACGAGAAAAATATATGTCCCTTATCCAAAGCCAAACTCCATCTCCCTTGGCCCAAATGTTCTGTTCCTAGGAAGTCATGTCATGTCTCACACCTTCCCATCAGTTTCTAACGTGCTAACGTACCAAGTGAGAGACCCGAGGGGCTGGGGGTTGTGGAAACTTTAAAAAAATAATTAATCTCCATGGAGAGAAACGTGCTGCTGCCACGTATCACTCAGTATTGCATCAATGGCCTGGTGGAGTCAGGAGAGATGAGTGAGGAGGAAGCAGGACGTAGCTTGTGATGTTTAATAATGAAAACTGAGATACTTCAAGTCTCTAGTCCGTATTTGCTGTGCAGCCTGCTCAGATACATTCTGTTTGATTTCAACATCCAGACAGAGGGGTTTCATCTTTTATGCTCTTGGTGTCCCTTTGGCAATTTAGAAAGTCATCACATAGACACTCACACGCTGATTAGTTAATACCAACAGCCTTGGTGTATTTTGTTTATGCAGAGCTCTGAACTCCTGGAAGCTATTTTACTGAGAGAGGAAAAAAATGTATATATCCTTGAGATAGCTGTGACTGCATTGCTCTATGTACTTTCATAGTGATGACATTGCATGCAGGTTTTGTGCACAACACAGCACTGCTCTGAGCTGGACCTGCAGAAGGCACTCCTACATCAATGCAGCAGGCTGTCTAGAGAAATCATAGCCCATCCTTCTCTAATTGCTGTCAGTTTTGGATAAGAGAAGTTCATATTACACCCAGGCCTAAGCCCAACAGGGTCCTGTTTTCTTTTAGGCCCTGAAAGTTCTTGATGGGAGTCCTTTAATCCCAAGTCCTAAGAAGTCAGGGCTTTCACCTGCATTTGGCAGAGATCCAGACTGGGATGTGATCAAGCTGAGATGAATAAAAAAAAAAGAAAAAGGAAAAATATAAAGCAAAAAAAAAAAAAAAAAGGAAGTCTGGGTGAATCCTAGAGCTAAGGACCTATGTCCTAGCTCTGTAGCTGCCTTGCAGCTTGCAGAAAGAGCACAATTGTAATGGGGAGGCCAGAAGGCTGCAACCCACTGCTTCCAGGTTTCACTCTGTAAGTGGCAGCCAACATTTTGCTTGGCTTCTCCACAGTTTTCATCAATTATGAAGCCAGTGGTCTAATTTCCCCTTGATTTGGGTGCTGAGATATTTATATAAACGGATGGGAAAATGGCCGTACACAGTTAAATACCCAAAGGAGAGCTGCTAGTAGTGAGAAGTCGGTGAGTGAGCAGCTGGAAATTAAACTGATGTTTCCAAGTGAGAAAGGGCTGAGGTGTCATCTCGGCACAGCTGCTCCGCTGCTCACAGGAGATGCGGAGGGTTTCTCGGGTGGAGCAGGCGGGAGGGAGGCACCGCAACATGTTTTCATCTTTGCTCCTGGAGAGCCTAAACGAGATCACAGCAGAGTAGCAGCAACAGATGTTCCCTCCATCTACTCTGTCAACATGCAAAGAAAAAAAAAATCACTATGACAGGTAGGTATTGCACCCCAAAGTATCATATTTGACAAAGTGGCCCTGGAGCAGGTGGGGAACTTCAGCTCTTTGCTTTTGCTCCATGACAGGTGACAAGTGTCACGGCTCTCAGGAGGCGCTTCCAGGGCTGGCTGCCACCCGATCCTGATCAATTGTGACAGAGCCCTAGGACTAACCCTCACATCTACGTGAGGCTGAAATGTCATTAGACAGATAGCTGCAGTTCAGCAGAGAGACGCAGAAAGAGTATGAAGTTTAGGGACTACAACAGCATATAAATTAAAAAATAGCAATGTTTCTCGTCTCTCCCCTTTCTAGTTGAAAGGGGAAACTTTCCTTCTAATTCATGTAACAAACATCCCTGACTTTCACCCTTAGCTTATTGGAAACTTTTAAAGAAAACTTCAGGTCAAAGTAACCGAGTGCAATTCCTTGTTTTTTGCGGAGTCATTGATGCCAAGGGCTAGAATATAGCGCTTTTCTATTTTTTTCAAATGGACCTTTAAAAATCATTAAGACATCAACACCTCCCTTCAGTTTCTCTCTCATTCTCTCTTACTTTCTGTCCTTATTAGAAAAGACAACTTAGTTGTGCAAGGTTTATCTTTGCTTGGACTGAAAGGCAGCTTCTCTTTTTGTGCTCCTCAAATACAAAAATATGTGAAAAGAAACTAAGAAATGATTCCACTTGACACCTTGACTAGCAATATGAATGTCAACACAACCACAGTTCAGGAAGACACTTAGGTATGTGCTTACATTTAAGCCTGTGTTTAAGTCTGTTCTGATTCAGCTTCCTGCTCAGGAACTTCACTTCATACTTGAGTTCTGGGATATGTGTAGTTTAAGAATATATTAAGTGTTTTAATGGTTTGGTACCAAACCAGTAAAATCCCTTCACAAGTAGCTAGCTAATTAATTTTCAGTTATTTCTCACATGAACCGTGTGAGTTGGTATATGGGCATTTGCCACGTGGATCATGTGCTGTCGGTGCAAGGGACGTTGCATTCATGGAAGACCAGGAAAGGAAAGGAAGGTGCTTCTGACAATCTGTTACTGTGTCTGTCTAGGCTTTGCTTGGATTTGCCTACTCTGTGGCTGAGAAGAGCAGCAAGTCCACCCAAATAGCATTTGTGAGTGATAGATGGGAAGGGGCTGTTGGAATATGATGGGCTCTGCTGTTGGTCAGGCATGCTGTGGCAGTAATTAGGCAGAGGAAGGCATGCGAGGAGGCAGACGTGACAAACAAAGGCATGAATATCTTTAAATGTAGCATTTAGTAGGAATCTTTCCAGTGAAGATGTCAAGGATCACCTCAGACTCCGGGGGGTTACCTGCATATCTACGCTTCTGATGTGTTAAATATCTTAAGAACTACCTTCCATGCAGCAAGGAGAAGTGATATTTAGGAACTGTTTCTGAGAATCCATGGAAAAGTATAATGGATATTTCAGGGAAGCGACTGGAATCTTGCAGTTTTGTGAATGACATTGTTTTGTCTGCGGAAGTCAACTCAAGCTGTGCTTTTTACATCTTTTTTTCCTCTCTAGTGACTGCGCACAAGGCCTCCAAGTTCAGTGTGCAGAGGGCCTTGCTGGGCGGCCGTAGGTGGTCCAGCTGCTTGTTAAACATGACAGCTGAGTGTGTGGGAGCACCCTAATAGAGCACAGTTCATCTTCACAGCCTTTAGAAAGTTAATTGGCTAGTAAAATTCTGAAGGGTCAGATGCATTAGTATCTAGCCCCAGCCTGCTCTTCGAACAGCAGATGGGTAGGAGCAGCTCTGATTAGCCTGCCTCCTCACTGCTGCCCTTCTGATAGATCCGTAGGGATGACCTTTTGCTGCAGTGTGTATGCAAAATGGGTGAAGAAAGACACACTCCCTATAAATAGCTTGCAGGCAGAGCGCTCGAGGTTCTGCTGGAAACAAAGGGCATGATGTTTTTAAAGTAAATAATTAAGGTTAGTCTCGAGGTTAGTGTCTGCTTTTTAGCTCGGATTTGAAGTAAATGAAGAACATTTGATTTGATTTTCACTTCTTTCGTCCACCCGTGAGCCATAGGTAAGCTTCAGTTTACCTGAATTTGTATCCAGACTTGTTCAGTCTGTTAATGTCTGAAAATCCATCAGGACAGTTGCTGCAGGATTAATTTTTCACACTTGCAGAATTCCTTGTTCAATGATGCATTACTGATCACCATTTCCATTTTGGAAATGTTTGTTTTGGGGCACTCCCCTATCTTAATGAGTCATATCCCAGTACCAGCATTAGGTGAACATATTTGCTTGTGTGTTTTCTGCTTTCTGTGTTTTCTGCTTTCAGTCCAGGAATGATAGTTACTCTCAATGTTTCATTTTTAAAAACACACTGATTGTGGCTGGGCTGCAACTGGATGAACTGCTGTCTTGAACCTTACCCAGAACGCAGACAGATACTTATTTATTATTTAAATATAGGCTAGGAACGGAAAACTTAAAATTCCCCAAAGCTCTTCTCTAAAAATAAAGATCCATTAGTTCATCCTAGATAAATAATTCTTAACTGTTCCCCCAAGTGAAATCAGTCTCTTAATTTCTATCTCCCTGAACTTACTTTTTTGCCTTTCTTTGGTTGTGGGTGCAGCCTTTTGTCTTGTTCCCCCAGTGACGTTTATGTGTTAAAGCAAAACTGTGTGAAGCCGTGCTGAGGGCAATGTCAGTTCCTGCTGTAATGTCTATAGTAGCCTGGAATGACCCCCATCCAGTCATGGTGACTTGTGTTTGTTTTGGCTAGTGCCTGGAGCTCCAGTTTTTCCCTCTATCTAGAAGATAGCTTGCGTATCCTCCCTGCTTATGATCACACTCGCCTCTGATATTTCCTCTTTAGCATTATTATCCATCCTTTGGATTAGACATGAACTCAAGGCCCTGAATGCTCTTAGTCATTGAAAAACTTACGGCACTTTTAACAAAAGGAGATGACTCACCTCCATGTTCTGGCCACGGGCCAACCTGTCTATTTACGCTCTGCCTAAAAGAAATTCCTCCTGCCAATTTAATGGCCATGTTGTGTTCCACCCCATGCCTTAAGCAGCTATTGAATAGAGCCTGTTTTTCCCTCCCTGCTATAGCTACATGAGCTGTAGTTCAGGAGCGAACAACATTTAAGCTGGTAGCACTTCATTTCACTTGTAAAATGCTTTGGATCCTGGGGACATGTCAAGGTGCTACATTTTATTTTCAGGAGAGGTGCATACAAAGCAATGTTCCCCAGTCTGTCCACACCTTGTCTTGGTAGGATCCTGTGCCCTCCTTTTCTCTTTGCTAGCTCAGTTTCTCCTGATCTTCAAAGAGAAGTTATTCCTATCGCCTTAACATTTTCTTGAACGATTCCAGTGTGTCTTCATTGTTCCCATCTTGCATTTCTTGAAGACTTCAGAAGAAAGCATTGGGGAAGATGCCCAGCTCCTATGGACTGAGAGGAGTTATGGCAATTTCCAGGTGCTGAGAAGCTGGGCCAAGCACATTTTCCATGTACTGGAGAATTTCTAGTTTAAACGAGCACTATTAACTGTGGTTGACTTCTGGTTGGTTTTTAGTCCAAAATTAACTGAACGTTTGACTGAATTTTTCTTAGAATGGGTTCCAAAAGGATCCAGGGGATGGGAGACTGTGGTCAGACCTGGCAGATCGAGGGCTGCCCCTGTGAAGGTTGCTCCCTCTAGCTACAGAGCGCTCTCCCACACTCACCCTTTTACCAGCTGATGGCTATTTCAGATCTCAACTTTAACTCCAGAGAAAATGATGGAGTGTGAAATAGAATGGACCAGGTCACACCAAGATGTATGCGGGATGGGTAAAGAGGATGTGTGAAGCATGCTAAGAGTTACATGCCCAGGGATAATGAGATTTGTACTATCTTTTCTATTCTCATTTGATTTTAATTTGCCAAAATCAACAACTTTGATTCTAATACAGGTGCTTTCGTTCCCAGCAATAGTTTGAATGAAACCTGGGATTACGAGGTCTTTCCCACAGTCCTAATGAACCTTGGGAAGCATTCCATACAATGGGTAATCCTTTTATTATTTATTTTTGCTTTCTCTGTTTGCTGTTACTAGCTTCTACCCAGCTTTGATATTGCTTTAGTGGTATTTTGTTCTGCTACCCTGGTGTGACAGAAGGGCAACAGATGGATCTTGCAGAATTACCTGTGACTGCTAATGTGTCCTAAAAACCTCAAACCAAATAATATCTGGTGTTTTAGTGTGAAGAAAGCTGCACAGAGGGGCTGCCAGCCTTAGCAGAGTCAAAATTTGTCTTCAAGGTGAAACGGAAAAAGGACTTGAAAATCTGCAAGTTGCCTTCCGCTCAAGCCCTTCAGGCACATTCTAGGGTATAATATTAGACCCAAGTTAGAAAATTGAAGTAATGAAAAAAATTGCCCTCGTTTCATTTTTCCTTAAAAACTTGAATCTCAGCCCAAGATCACAAACAGGTCCTTCCAGGTTTACAGACCCTTTTAGAGTCTCTGGGCACTGTTTTGGATAAACTTGGACTAAATGATGGCTTAACGTTGAAAAATACATGAAATCTGTGGATCTACATAGTTCCAGCATGAAAGCAGGTGAAACCTATTAAAAGAGAAAGATGGTTCATGGTTAATCGCATACTTGAGAAGCAAACAAGGAGAGTCCCTCTTCGGGAGGTTCTGTGGGACAAGTCATGTCACATCTTCATGTATCGGGTTTTTCATCAGCAGAGACAGGAGGGGAGGACTTATCTACCCTACCCGCCTGCTTCATTTGCAGCATATTTGGAAATCCCTGAGGAAGGTGTAATAAGTGTTAAAATTGCCTCTTTCAAAACCATTCAAAATTTCTGTCTATGGAGGAATAGGAAATCTCACCTTTTCTTCAATGAAGAGCCAGCAGCTGATTTACTAGCTTGAGTCCTATATATAGTCATCCATCAGCACCAGGATCAATTTCCTGAAGGTCACCGGCTCCCCTAAATCCTGCCACCCTCTTTGAATTCACATCCTGCAAAATGTGAATTTGCTTCCTCTGCTCCTCACCTGTGTTTTCCCCCTTCTTTCCCTTCCAATAAACACGGGCCTTGTAGCTTTAAGATTTTAAGACCTTTCCCAGATGGAAAAGGTCATTTGTCTTTCACTACTCAACACTTCCTTCATGAGTTCATTTAAACATTGCCAGACATCAGAGGAACAGAGCTCAGCTGGAGGGTTATCTATTTCGTATTCTCTTTTGTGTAGGTGGCAAAACTGATCTAGAACAAAACTGTTTGGTTCCCATGGCAATTTACAACGTGGAGCTACCATAATACTGTACTCTTCCCACTCCTTATCTACACCTGTTATTTTTTTCCTTGCCACCCAGCTAAGAGCTATCGTGTCAGCAGTATTTTGAATGGCATCAGGAAGGCTATTCCCCGAGCTGCCTGCAGTTTCTCACTGCTTTGGGGACGGGATGTACTTTTAATCTAAGCAGTAAAAAGCTAACACGTTATTAATAAGCCACTTCCAGTCGGAGTCTCAATGAAAAGTTAATTAAAGGGAAGGAATGACGGGATATTACGCTGCATCTACTCATCTCAGTGCATTATTTATATGAAATCAGTCATCAAAATTAGTCATGTGTGTTATCTTGTTGTGTGTGGTCTGGGCTGAAATGGTGCGTTTGATTCCGCCCGGCTCCACCGAGACACACATTTGATGTCTGATGCAGTTAGATCACATTCTGAAAGTTTATTACGCTCCCTATCAGCCTGTATCTGCAGGCTCAGCACCGAGGGGCCGTTAAAAGCTCTGCGCTTAACTTTGCAGCGTGCCTGCAAGGAGACAAGTGACAGAAGTCGCCCGTTCCCAGAAGTTGGTCGCTGTGGCTGCCAAGGCGGCCGCCGGCTCCTCGCTGCCGGCCATTACGCAACCCCGCCGCGTTTTGCTGTGTTTCGGGGTGGAATTGGGCCTGCGGAGCGCGTGGACAATAGCGGCTCTGGCACGGATGAAGGGCCTCATTGTGCCCCAGGCGGTGACAACAGCGGCGCGGTGCTCGGCCAGGGCCTGCGCCGAGCCAAGCAGCCCGGGGACACGGAGCTGCAGGGCACGCTCCTGTTCCCTGCAGGTACTGCCTCTGCGGGGCTTTAGCCATTAACTTGTGCCCTGCGCCAGGAGAGGTCCAGGCTGATAAAATACCCCGCGCTTCTTCCCTGGGTCTCGTTAGCCCCAAAACCCAAGTCATTCATTCCAGCGTGGCAGGTAACCACTAGCAAGCTCAGCTCAAGCAGGAGCTGGGCTAAGGAGCAAGTGTTGTTGTCTGCTCTCGCTGGGCTGCAGCTTGGTGGGGCCACCCTGGGCTCCGCAGGGCTTCAGCTAGTTCAGATGTGCTGTTTTTTTCCTCTGAAACTACCCGGGAGCCTGGTAAAAAATAGCAAAAATCTCCTCCTTGTAGGCAGCTTCTCAGTAAACTGGAGCAGTCGGAACTTGTGCTTAAGCTCTAAAGGGGCAAAATGAGAGAGAGGAAACCCCAGAAAGGACGTGGTAGAGTTCTGCACTGTATGTTAGACCAAGATCCATTTGTGCCCTCTGCATAAATTTGAGAGATTTGTCATCTTGAATGAAATGGGCATCTGTACTTGAAAAGCACTATTCTCAGGATGGGTTGTGAAGGGTCTAAAGAAACTTAACAGATCCAGTGAGCGAGATGCAGCAATTCCCACTCCTCTCAGGTACTGCCTTACTCTGTGAACAGACTCATTTATTTCCCAAATTTTACATCTCTTACCTGTTTCTCCCAGTGGGTGAAAACTGTGATCTTCTACATTGTATTTTCTATAAATGAGGCAGCTGAGAGTGAGGCGCTCAGCTAAGTGAAGGAATGGGAGGATGCCAGATGTGAAAAGTTCTCTTGATATTTCAGAATAGCTTCTAGCACAGCTAGAAAGCAGGGCACAATCTAAATTATTTTGCTCTTTCTTTCTTTCTTTTTTTTTCTCATTAATTTTCTAGTTACAGTGGCTAAGAAAGGAATCAATACCTTTAGTTTGCTCACGGAGGCATAATTAGTCCTATATTACATGAACTATAGCAGTATAAAATGGATATCCTTTCATCAAGGTTAGATCCCCTTGATTCTTCTTACAAGATATTAATGAGGCAGAAACATTATCATCTTCCATTTAGCAGGTGTGAGGAAGAAGGAGAAATCTCATAATCATTTAATTCCTTCTACAGTATTATCCTTCATCAACTTTTGCTAATTATGAGGCTGAAGCCCTTTTCCTTTTTTTTTTTTTTATTTAGAGCTGAAGATGAACTTCATGAGACACCAAAAACTATTTATTTTCAAGGTTTTGCTTTCTTCAGGCAAAGGAATGCTGAGGTAGCCTCAGAGGGCTTCATTTAAAAACAAGAGTTCAGAGGAAAAACACCCTGGCTTTAGACCACTGTCTCTGTGAGTTTATTAAATTATTAGTCTTGTAGGTGTGTTAGATTGATTCACCTTCCTTGCTGTTTAAAAATAGCTGTGAGAATAATGGGCTTCATCAGAAATCATTAACTGGGATGTTACTTTCATTTTTTAACCACAGAACAAAGTGTCAAAGCCAGATTAAATACGACAGAAAGCATTTGGAGCGCACACCAGCAGCCAGCATTTTTTTTATATACCTTACCATGGAAAATCCTGAAAGATTTTAGCTGTCTTCTACCAAAGACGGGTCAGAATCCCCAAGAAAGGTCAGATTGTTTGAGGTATTTGTACCAGCTGACATTAAAGGCTTAGTTATTTATAGTGGTTTGCCTGAGTCCTCACAATGCAAGGGAGACTGAATGGAAATGCGAAGATGAAAGGACACTTCATCGAACGATTGCAAATAGTTGTAGCTGAGCAAAGTTATAAATGATGACATTATTGAGCAGCAGTGTTGCCCAACTTAAGGATGGGGTTTAATCCTTAAGGGCATAATGAGATCGAATGGAGACCTTTTCTTGGGGGCATTTTAGTTTGATAATGTCTGACTGCCTGTGTAATGCAATCTAGACTTTCGGGCTTCCCTCCCAAGTTTTCCTGATGAGCTCTGTCATCTTTATCTGTTGATGTCAGCTTGCCACCATGATGTGATATTTGTTCGAGCTGAAAGACTTGGACAAGGAAAGCAGCAAGCCGGGGTCATGTGAGGAGACTGGTGGGCCTGGTTCCAAGCTCAGGAGGCTGGAGTGGTCCCCTCTTGCTCTTTGGTAGGTGACTAAACCCCCAGAGACCAAGAGGGAGAGAAAAAATAGACATTTCTGATGAAGAGGGAAACACTGATAATGTTTATAGGACAAGATAAGAGCAGTGCCATGGCCAATGGGAACAAAAGTTTCTGTGAACCGGTACAAAATTCTCCCAAATTTGTACTTCTCTCTCTTCTGTCCCAGAGAAGGCAAACCACAGCTTCCAGTGTCTGCTAAGGAGAGGGAAAGGTGCTTTAGGATCTTCCTAAATCAGCGTGGAATGAAAGACGTGAAAGGTTGGACGGCGCAGCAAAAGTGGAGGAAAGAGGCTCTTTTGATCAACCCAAGCTCATGGGAAATGTTACATCTTGCACCAGAAGTGGTACAGAGCGGAACAGCTGAGCTCTTGTTTCTTTAAATCAACACTGCAGTTTGATGTGGGATGCCCTTTGGAGCGGTGCTGATCGGGCCAAATATGACCAGGGCGTTATCTCTGAACAGCTCATGAGCCTTCCTGAGCAGATAGTCTGGAAACAGACGCAACGACTGGCCCTAATCCTAAAACCTTCCCTTTCTCAGATAAACTCTCCTCAGCTAGAGAGACAGAGGAAATTACTGATATTCACTCATCTATTTATATTTAGACAAAAGATTAAACAGCTTGGAATTGTAATGAGAGGTCTATGGCTCTCCTCTTGCACACATGTAAGCACTTGCAAAACTTCCCTTCATAGATGTGACTGGAAATGGATTTGCGATTGTGGAAGTTTTCCAGTAGCCTGTACTTATTCAGCAAAGGAAAGCTATGACCAAAGGGTATTTTAAGCAGGGAATTATTGAAAGATAACATTTTGCTGAGAACAAAAGATTTTATTTTCACTCCTAAACTCTTTTCTCTTTTTTTTCATAAGAGTCTAAACAATTTTATGGACGCAAAGCACTGTGACCTTGCACAAGATTACAGTCATGTCGAAACAAATCTTTTGATAGGTTGTTCTGACGCAAATTTACTCAGCATTTCCACCTTTCCACTTTACGTTGGCATGTCCTGTGTCCAGTTTGGTTTGAAAGCTAAATTCGGAAAGCTCTAATATCCCTGGATTCCAAGGGAAATTCCAGATTTCAATCACCTTCTGAATACCTCTCAAATGAAGGACCTGAAAACTTCATGGTGTTGCAATGTTATTTGATGTTCACTTTTCGCACCTTCTTTCTCTGAGCAGACACTTCCCAGCAAATAATATCCCTTTTGCTTGGTGATTAGAAAAACAAATGAGAAACCGCACCTGTGTTCCTGCATGGGATGGCACAAGTGATCTTCAGTCTGCTGCTAGGAAATGCTCTGCTTTTCACCATCATGTTATTTTAGTTAAACTAGATGGATTGAGCAGGGATTTGTGGGTTGGTTGCTCTAAGAACAAGTTCTAGAGGGATTTCAGTGTTCATAGAGAAGACATCGTAACTGGCACTCAGATTTTGTTCCAGGAGTCAGGAGAGTGCCATTGTCAGGATTGCCCTGCTTGGACCACTTTTGTTTGTAATATTGTCTTTACAGTCTCAGTGTCATTCCCATCTGCCTCAATTTTCTTTCACCTCCCTGCTAGACCCTAGACCAAGGTGGGATGAATCTTCCCAAGAACTTAGAATCATTACAAATATCCTCAATTTTGCCTCCAAATAGCTAGACTTTTTATATAAAAACATAGCAAAATCAAAATGAATTAGAGTTCAGAAATCCATCATTCCCGACAGAATCCAAGTCCTACCATTCAGATTTACCCCGGCCTCCCAAAACATAAGGCCACCATGTAGCTTCCTTCCCCAAGAAGATGTGAAGAAAGAGACCGGTGACAGATTTTAATTAGTCTGTAAAATGTACTACTGGAAAGTACCCAGATACGATGGGGAGTATCCCAGAACTGTTTCTTTCCCTTGGAGCTTATAAATCCTACAATTAGAGAAGAGTCTCAGTATGAAGTATGCGGTATAAGGGAGGCAGCATTAAGGAGTGGCTGTTTTCTGAACATAGTTGTTTTCTTCTTTGCTTTCTGCAGTATTTGCTTTATCTTAATTGTAGCTATACATCTATCCTCAGACTTTATCAGATTTGCTGAGATAAGCTATTGCCATCAAAGGCTATTTTGAGCTATGAGCTCCTAAGTAAATCGATGTTTCATGAATTAAGATCGCCTTGAGATTGTCTTTATAGCGTTTCAGCTGCCCATTTCTGGAGAGAGTTTCTGATCAAAGCTCTTTGTAAAAGACAGCCCTAGGAATTTTCTCATGAGGCTTACAACTCTGTGGCCATTCCATCTCAAATGAGCTTTAATTACCAGGGCTTTAATGCGATGATTTTATGCTGTTTCAAAAGGGAAATATTTTATACTTTAATGATAAGTATGGTATAGGAGCCAACCTAAAATGAAGTAGAATTCCATAGCAAGGGATGGTTTCTTTATGAATTTCTACTATCATGGAGTAGTGGAAAACAACCTGTCCCGCACTGTGAAGGATACGACACTATGGACACGGCTGAAGGTCTGTAATATTATTGGTCTGAGGATCTCAAAACAACATCTGGCCTCATAATTCTTAGTCTTGCCTACCAACAGTGAAGAGAGAAAATATGTTGATGGGCAATTATTAGTAAATACTATTTGCAGTAGTTTTACCTGTTGCTTGTACTTTCCACTTTGCCATTTTTAGAAACAAATTCAGCCATAACTCTGTCCTTTGGAATATCAAAAATGCCAAGCATGCTTTCACCTACCACAAAATCTATCTTTTTTTAGAGACCACCTATAGAGAGTCTTTTCCTTGGTTCCGGAGGGCAGCTGTCACCACAACACAAACGCTGCCACGAGCTCCCCGCAGGTCGGTGTGATTGGCATTCCCTTCTCACACGATGGCCAGGACGGAGGATAAATAGGGAAGGGTGGTCTTGCCTGTCAGAGCTGAAGTAAACATGTGGTGGCATCGGGTTAGCCTACAACTGCCAGGACGAACAGGAATAACTTCAATTATCTAGTGCTGCTAGGCTCTGAACCTCTAGAAGAATAAATATTTACTAGTCTAAATGAAATGTATGTTACATGAGTGTTTATTACAGTTTATCCTGGATAGGTTAGAGAAAAATAAAGAAAGACTAAAGTTATATAGTTGTCAAGTGGTTCATGACCTAGACTCTTGCCCTTATGCTTTCTCCCCGTCTGGAAAGGTGCTATTTTGCAGATCTATGACCTGCTAAATTTCACCCGAGTCAGTGTCATAGGAAGCGCTTGGGACTGTCTCACAGCCAGTGCTGTTATCAGGGAATTTGTGTGGTCCAGGCCAGGGCGAAGCTTCTCAGGAAACCTTGGCCTTGCTTCAGTCACCAGCCCCTAGTGTAGATACAGGCAACTGGTTTGCCCTCTGGTACTGTTCCTTAAGTGAAGGCCAAGGTCGTGCTCAAGACACAATTTGTGCTTGGTATTTGGATTCAGGGAAGGTGAAGTCCAAAGCACAGGGGAGATGAGGACTTTGACTTGTGCTTCTTTTAGTAAAGGACCAAGACAAGCTCCTTCCCTCATTGATAGGCCAAGTACAGACCTTGCTGGGCTGTGCAGCTTGTGAACATGGTCATATACTCTAAGAAACACCATATACCCTATAAACTGCTATTGTATCCTCAAGGTGTGGAAACCAGTGCCAGGGGCCCAGACTCCTTCCAAAGCTGTGGTAGCTGCAGGTGGGCATCTAAGCAGCATGGACCAGCCCCAGGGTCAAGTGAGAGGTGTAAGAGAACACATCAGGGGCCACAGTTCTCTCCTGATTAATCTCTTTCTTCATTCTGTGCCATTCTCCTTCTCTGGTTGGACTGTAAACTCTTCTGGATTGTGATTTCTGATTACACGGTGAAATGGCTGCTAGGAGCTACCACAAAGCAAATAACAACACCACAACTTTTTATCATTCAGTTTGAGTTCACTCGAAGGATAGATCTAACCTAGCCCTGGTGTGGCTGGGCCTATGTTGTGTGAAGGTTGCTTTAGTTTATATCTGTGCTTGACAGGGTCCAGGTGGCCCAAAGAGACATAAGACGTTGTTGCTCCCCTCTTCAGATTGGTCCTGAGTGTCTTTCAGCTGTATCCATGTCACTCAAGTGGCAATATAATGTTGGTCATTCCATAACACTGTAAATCAGGCCACAAAACCCCATATTTGGAACAGTTAATATCATTGCCTCAGGCAGTACTGCAGACAGGACTTTATTTGCTTTGAACACAAATGAAAACTAGAAATAAAAATGCTGCTTTTGACAGCAATTTAATTTTAAATAGATGGCATATTAAATGCTGTTTATTAGGGCAGCGGGTTAATTATGCAACCTCTTTCCATTGCATCTTGTTTATAGGAACAGACTGAATCACAGCAGCCTGTTGTGCTGCACATCTGGCAGGGCTGGCCTTCGTTCTGGCAGAGCAGCCCTCCCCTTGCCGTGTTGTGATACACATCACAGCGTTCTTGTCTCTAAAGCCAGATTATCAGACTAAGATTCTCAGAAAATCTCTGGGCTGACATTTTGTGATGCTTGGCAACACAGGCGTCTTTCTATTTACCATTTCCCCAAAATAAAAGTTGCTGTTGTGATGATAATTAATAATACTTGGGAAAACATTGGTTTATTTCTACTGCAACTTCCTTAACCCTTTTCCTGGTTTAGGCACTTCCGTAACCCACAAATTGTCAAGCTTCCTTCAGGTGGGTATTATTTTTACATTCAATATAGCAGGTGTGGGGGGAAGCTTTTAGTGAGAGGCAAGTTCCATGCTGCTTTTCTTGGCAAATACAGACTTGCTCATTAGTAACCAAATTAAGTTGATATATCTGGTCATAGGATTTTAAAGATAAAAAGAAATGCTGTTTTAAAAGTAACATTAAAGAAGTGGAAGCCAATAAAAACACCTGAAAATCACGTGGCTATAGGTCATCACACTGTACATATTTTTAAACTGATAATCTAAATGACTTTTCTTGAATGCCAGGAATAGTAACAGGGTGGCCGTGTTTATACACATACAGGAGCGCACATATACATACATATATACACTAAGATTTTTACCCCTATTTATTGAGTGTGTCTCTCTTTGTGAGCCCAAACTATGCTAAAGAGGCCCCATGTTCACTGGCTAGAACCAGTGAATAAGTCTATTTGCACAAAAATGCTTGTATCGGAGTTTGGCCTTAATAGCTTCTTTCCCGTTGATACATAATAAATCTTCCATCTGAAAGATTTTCAGACACGCTCCTACTTGACTCAGGAACAGTATTTGTTGGAAAAAACTTTGATGGAGAAAGTGGTTTTTTTTCCATCAGTAAAATGCAGTAGCACTATAATAATAATAATAAAAAGCAGTATGTGAGCTCATATTGCTTTTGGGGAAATTTCATTTTAAAAAGTGATGAAAAAGTTCCAATAATGGTGAAACATCCAAAATTAGCTCCATGCTTATGAAAAAAATATCAGATATATTATTTTATTTTGATTTTTTTGTCATTTGTTTTTATGTCAGTACTACATTATGCTTTATATTAGATTAGAAACAGTCATGAGTGAAACGTAACATTTAATTTCTATGAAAGCAAATTTTTTCATTGGAAAGAAAATAAATTTTGCTCTGAATGGGAATAGCATAATTGCTGGAATCCCCAATTCTCAGTGCAATGGAATTTCTATTCCCTGTTTCATTTTGTTCAGGAGCAAAACTATCAAATGTTAAAGGTTCCCCTCCAAAAAAATAATATTTTGATTCATCAAGCAACCTATTTATTTCTCCAAGTTGTGCAGTCTGTTGGGTTCCAACTCAACATGCTTTATCATGCTCAAATGCTGCCATTGCTACTTAATGGAAAACCTTCCTCTTCAGCGCATTCAAGATTTGGTGACCGAAAATTTAGAGAATAGATGGGCCCATTTCTGTTTGTCCACTTCAGCATATTTTCTGTTAATGTTTTCTATATGGTAATTGTGTGTATAAGCAGTCTCTAAGGAATAACTCGCAAGGAAAGTGCGTACCTTTCTCCAGGTACCAAAAGTGATTCCTAACCACAACGGAGTGCTTTGGTTCACATTTCTTTGCAAGAACCTGCTGTATAACAAATGGGGAATGGTTGGATGCAAGTTGTATGTCCCCAGGGGAGCTTTGGCGAGAGCAGAGGACTTCTAGAGTGTCCCAGCACCTGAGGACAGATCAGATGCCACTTTGTTGTTCCCCATCTCTCTGTAGCTGTTGACTGCATTTTCCTGGGAGATTCTTCTGCTAGTTCTGGGAGAATATGGTGAAAAACTTCAGCTAATGTTCAGCAAGCTGCCTTCCATGTACAGAAGATTTGTGTGACAACAGCAGCGCGGAGCTCCAAAGGGTCCCGCACAAGGAAGAAGTAATAAGCACTGGCCGGTACATGAAGCAAAAACTTAATTCTCTTGGGGAAAGAGCTAGTGAGAACTCTTAGGGGGAGCAGGAGTGGAACATGCTCATACAGGGTTGGCAGGAGACTGTTTGGAGAAAGTTACTGGGTTTCATAGCTGAGATTGCACAAAATAAGTTGAAACAGGAAGTATTTACAAATAGGAGATGCAGATCAGCTTGCAGGTTGATGTGACTGAGGACTCAGCCTGTTGTTGAAATAAAATAAAAATATAAGAGAGGTCCAAATAAACAGGCCCTTGCAAACTGAAGACTTTTTTATTCCAAAAGGGGCAGACTAAAAGGCTCTTTTCAGATCCTTCACGATCTATACCCAGCAGTTTGAATGCCTCCCTGTTGTACTCCACATAGCGAATGGTATTTGTCTTTTTGAAGTGTAAGATATAGATGATCTCTTGGAGAAAGAAAACAAGCCCATTGCTCCTAGTCACTTCAGCCTCATGTTCTCCCTATAGGTAGCCATGGAATAGTCCTTCCCACACCTTTGGTTTTCTCCTTATCTTTAACAGGGAAGAGCAAAGCCATGGGGAAGGACAGCAGGGAAGTGTTAGCTGTGGGATGAGAGAGGAGTGCGAGCATCCTGGATGGCTTGCAGCATGGGTAGTTTCTGTTAATGCTGTCCAGGTAACACACTGTCATATCTCCTTCTCTGTCCTCAGCCCTGGAGGGCAGCAGCTTCTAGCAGGTGCCTCCAGCACATGCCCACCTCTTCCTTCCCTGAGTGCTCTATTTGGGGAAGAGACAGGATGAAACCCTGCAACTTGGCACCAGGGAGTGCTGAACTTCTTGCTGCCCCACTATGTGCCAATTTTATTTCTTTGCATTTCTAAGTTGAACAACAGTAGAAAAAAAAAAAAGAAAAAGAAGGCTGCATGTTTACCCTAGCAGAAATACTATGGCCAAGGAATGCTGTGGGAGGCAGACCAAAGAGCTAAGCCATCATAGACAGGATCTACACCACAGCTCTCTCCTCCTCTTCGGTGCAGTAGCTGGCAGGAAGGTGGCATTTGGATGATGAACAACTTACCAGTCCTGTCTTTGGTTGTGCAGATAAAATCGAACTATAAGAAAGGACTTTTTTTTTTTCCCTGTTTACAGCCCATGCTCAGGCCTCCCAATCCACCCAAAATGGCTCCCAGGGAGAATTTCAAGGGGAAGGCATCTGATTTTTCCAAGTACTGGGGTCTGTTTGCTATAATACGGCTCCAATTTGAAGCAGTGTCGCTGGATGTGTTAAAATATCCCCTTTTTTGTGTGCTTTCCCATTCAGGTTTGGCAACAGAGAGGCTTAAAAATCCAGAAACGATCCTTCCAGTTGTTGTTTTGGGCACACAATACAGGCATTGTGCATTGCTTAAATGGAGCAGATTCCAGTTGTTTACACTTCTTCATGTGGCATTGTTAGGCTTAAGCAATTTGTCTGCTGATAGCCCCATATTAGGAGTTCTCATTTGCAGTATAATTGGACGATATGATCAGAAACAGATCTGTGGTAGTCCACAGATGATTGCCAACTATGCGGGGTGATAGACAGCCTCATAAAAAGGCTACGGGACAAGCTAAGCCAGAGATGTTTTGCTAGTCTGAGTGGCAGTGTTGTGTATGAATGATTCATGTCTGTCATGAAAGCAAACAGAAAAATGTGTCAGATGCCGTCCAGAGCGAAGGTAGTGAGAGAGAATGATGTGACAGTCCTTCCAGCTGAATTTTTTTTTCTGCACTTTGGAGTATCTGATCTGAAATGCATTTGGGTGCTGTAAGACTGTTGTAAGACCTAATAACAGCAACAATAACAGCAAAAACAACACTCCCTTAAACCATTTCAGGTGTGCTAATGTCTGTCCTCTGTTGAACTCTTTTGCTATAGAAGAGCATGCTGTGAACAAGGGTGGTTTGATATGGCTTTCATTTTGGAAAAGCTTTTTCTTTTTTTTTGGAGTTTTCCAGTTTCAGGGAGCTGCGTATGGTCTAATTAAAAGCTTATGTGATTGAGGTAGATAAACAAGAGAAGCTTTACTTGAAAAGAACACTTGCTGCATTTTAGCAAGGCTTTTAGATGAAAGAGATTTTGATTTTGATTTGTCACCTCCTGCAAATGTTTGCACCTTCATGCTGGCCTGCAGACTGGCTAATTTAATTCCTGTTCCCAGCCTTTTCCCACTGGATATCTGTTGCTGCACTCCCATTTTACATTTTTATAAATTTAAAATATCGTTCACACCTACCTGCCTTGCAGATTATCAGTCTCTGCTTTTCAGTCTACAATGAAGACAGCTCAGCTGGAGCTTTCAGGCTGTCATTTTTTAGCCATATCGTGCAGGAAGCCAGACTCTTTGAGCATAATTTCTGGAGAAAAGCACTTCCTTGTTTGGTTTCATCTTTCCAGCATCTTAGAGGTGTAAAAACATTATTTAAAATACAACTGTAGCCTATTATGATGCTGTTTACTAGCATGAACTTCCATTTTCTGAGCACGAGCAGAAGGTAACGTTGCAAGACAATATTGACTACCCAAATGATTCTAGGTGGAGCTAGATGGACTAAGAGCTAGTTCCACAGCAACTCGTCTGTCTCTGGTATTGTTTAATTGGTAACAAAGCCTTACAGTGATCTGGATGGTAATTTTCCATGCTGGATGTGTTTTTATGCCTTAATATTTTTGGGAATAATCTAGCAAAAGCAGTTCATTTTTTTTTTTCTTTTCCGAAAGATGAAGCAAAATAAGTTGTGCAATTTAAAAAGCTTTCTGCAATGATTTCATCCAGAAGTTGCAGTGCTTTTAGACTTTATAGTAAAAGAAATTGAGCTGGGGAGCTCAGCTGAAGAGCAGAACATGGCTTTTGAGATCTCGAGTATCGCTGTTTGCACATTCTCAGACTGTTAAGCTCTTGAGGATATCATAGCAATCTCCTTGCCAAAGACTTTGCTTTTGTGACTGGTTTTCCAGGTTGATGAAGGTCATTCAATACGGATATGGAACGAGGAGTTTCTCTCCCTGTCTTGCAACTAGCCCTACAGCACAGAAGTCAAAATGAAACTGCTCATGGGTATCTGAGAGAAGAAGGAGCCAGGCTGGGATGCAGCAGGAGGAGAGGCCTGAGCCTGGGTGGGTTAATAGGCTAGCAGCATGCCATTCCACCCCTTACCAGCTTTGGAGAACAGCCCAGTTTCTCCACTTTTGCCTTGTCTCCCTATCAAGATCACTCACGTTGAAAACACAGCCTGTGTATTGCTATCAGTTCCTCAGCTCGAATGGCACAAGTATGCCTCGTTTCTCTGAAGCATCCAGTCCTACTGGTTGGGTAGGTGAAACTCAATCGGTTTCCACCAGTTGGAAGCCTTGGTTTTTTTTCATTTTTCTTCTTAAAAAAAATAATCTAAGGGTATTTCATTAGCAAACATTAAAAGAACTCAATTGTAGCGTCTGGCATTTTGGCCTCTAGCACTGTATGAGAATGGTATTGAGGAAATGAATCATGGTTATGTTCTGAAGGAGGCTGTTGTTAGCCAGGCCATTGCCTCACACATCCCAGAAGCTGGAATGCAGACAGTAAATGAGGCAGGGACTTCTGTGAAGAGCAGAGATGATTGTGAGGTTGAGGAAGATGAGTCCCAGACCAGAGTCCTGGACTTTCTCTTGGAGTCTGCCAGGGAGTTCCAATGTGATTGTAGATAAATAACTTAGAACACACTTTCCATATGACTTCACTAATGGTGAATTCCTCCTTTCCTAAGTTCTCCTGAGACAGAAACATCCAGTCTGAGAAAAAAATAAGGATCTCACCTAGATCAGCAACAGAGAGAGTTGTATTTTCTTGTCTTATTGAAGTGTTGGATATTCAGTTAGTCATCCTCTACGTGAATCATATTAGAAAATGTGACAAGTTTGGGCTTAATCCTTCCAGGCCTTATCTCACAGAGGTGTTGTAAAGATTAACTGATGTTTGTGAAACATTCTCAAACTAGTATAATTGGAAACAGTATAATTGGAAACTCAAAGGATATATGAGCACACCTGGGTTCAGTACAATGGTTGTATATAGAGAACAGTAGATAAGACCAGAAATCACTTGTGAAATGATGAGGTTACAAGAGAATACAAACCACATATAGGTTCAGTAAGCCCCAGCCATCCTTTGTGTTAAATAAAGTGGGAAAAATAGCATACATTGAGATAATACATAAAAGCACTATAATAGGCCTACAAAAGGAGCAAATAACAATTGTACAAGCTCCTTCAATTACCATTTCCTACTGTGCAAGTGTGAGATCTGTCAGCCTCAACTTTTGCTGCTATAGCACCGTGTGTGGGTTTATTTATGTAAGATTCATGCATTTTGCTTAAAGCAGCATGGAATTCCTCCAGGTGAACTGAATCTGTTGGCACACAGCGGCTCCTGCCATGAAATATTGCCCTCAACACCAGCATCTAGAGCTCTTGGACATTTGCAAACCGGTACCTGCATTTTAACCCAAACCAGGGTTGAAATGAAGAGCTCCTCATTCTTCATAATGGCCTTATGAGCCGTTAATACATGATATATTTCAGGAAAACATTTCCTCCATTGTAGAAGGACTCTTGGCTCTGGAGCTAAATGACACTTCCATAGTGAGCAAGAACAATATGGAGCAGCTCTGGAAGAGAGCAAGGAAGTGCTAAGAGAAGGTGGCACATAATGAGGATTGTATGATGTGAAGAGGCTTTAGGAAGTCCTTTCCTTTTTAGAAAAGAACTCGGATTTATTTGCTCTTGGTAGACTTCCTTGTTGTACATTTTTCATTCACCATGAGCCAAAGTAGACCAGAATACTAACCCTCAAATTATTGGCAATTTGTTCAGCTCTCTAGAAAAATGCCTCCAATAAACACAAACCCAGCTAGTCAGTGTAGCATTAAATCAAACCCTAAAAGATGAAAAATGCTTCTTTCACTGTTTTATCTCAAGCCAAAAAGGATATTGCTTTACATTTTTTCGAAATAGAAGTGCATAGCTTTACTGCTGCCTTCCAGCACCGAGAGATGTTTCCCCCGGTAAGAGCTCATTAATTTGAGAGTAGGCTTGATTAGACTAGAACTGAACAAGACCGAAACATTTCATTTCATTCTTTCATGTTCATCTCTTGGCAGAACAACCCCTCTTTTGCCTATCGCCCCCACTTAAAACACAAACAAAAACAAGAGCTCCCCCTCCTTCAAGATCTGTATGGACCACAAAATAGCCAGAGGGCCCTTTTGTTATTACCATAAAATGCATTACACAAGTGAATAAGATAGCTGATCATCGTTCAGGTCTATGGGATACTAGTAATCCTATATAATTGCCAACTTGTGGGGTGATTGGTGAAAGAAACCTTAAAGCCTTTTTATTTTGTCTTAGTAATGATGAGGGAGTTACCCAAAACATATGAATGCACCTCTCCTCCTTTAGACCATCAAAGGTTCCACAATGAATTCCTTTCTTTGAGAAAGCTGGGCTTTAGTCTGCCATGAAACTCAATCCACAGCCCTCTAATTAATTTTGCTAAATAGATTAGCCAATTGGAGTGGTCGCTTCAGAGGGAAGCTGCCCCCCAAACAAGTTTTTCCCCATTCTCAAGGTGAGATGTTTTGCTCACAGGACATCCTTTCAAGTGCACTGGGGTACTTTTAGACTGGATTAGCAGAGGCAAATGGATTAGTCTTTGTAGGTATTAGAACCAAGGGCCTTTAAGAAAGGAAAACAAGGTGCCTAGTTTCACCAGTACGCCACTAAAAGCTACTTAGTGCAAACATCCGTAAAACTGTCAAGAATGAGGACTTGTAAAAGCAACTGTAAGCACATCCTCAAGCTAATTGTAAGACACACATTTACACAGAAATATGCAAACTGCAAACACGGTCTGAATAGGGACTGTCACATGCATATCTGATCTGAGTGAGCATAAAGAATTTTTCCTGGTGTTTTGAAGGACACTTGAAACTCCGCAGCATCTGCTAATTTTTCTTCTGAGCAAGCCAGTTGGTTAAGGCATTAATCCTCTCACAAAAGTAACCCTGAATGACTCTCCTCTTTGCTGAATCTCCCAGAGTCCAACATAGAAAAGTGCTAAATTTTACAGAATGGGGGACTGCAAATGTCACTCGTAATGTGCAATGGTTCAGGATTGGGTCCAAAACATGTTTCTTCCATCCGTTTCTTGTCCAAATGTGATGCTGTGAAACAGCAGGAGGAGAATGCTTGTGTGACGCTAGGAAAGTGACTGAAGAAAGTAGGAATTTAAGATCCTTCTTTCTCCTAAATGGTCGCCTCCCTTATCCCAACAAGCATTGACTTGACTTGACTTAGCATTAATGAAGGACATGTTCCTATTTCTGCAGAAAAGTTAAAGAGAGAGACTAAAAACATAATTTAGATGGATAGGTAACCCATACCCCAAATAATAAAATGCACATAAATATTGTTAAAATACAGTTGAAGTTTGACCTGCTGCTCAAGCATTCAAAGACTATTAACTGGTGTAGTGGGTTCAAACACCGAAGAAGAAACAATGTTTTTCTGACATGCTAATAGTTGTTTGAAAGTCATATGTAGTATCTGTATTATGCACCTTCACTAATAATTGCTCTTCAAATGTAAAGAGTAGCATCTCCTGGCTTGTAGAGGAGGTAGTGACCTGTGCATATTCCAGAAAATACTCATTTTCTGTGAGGATGCTGTTTTATGATGCATCCATTAAAAAAAGAGCAGGGGGTGAGATGGATGGGACAGGCTGAAACTCAGTTCCTCACTAGAAATATCACTTTTTTTTTTTTTTACCAAAAAAAAAAAAAGGAAATGGAAAGAAATCCCATTCCTTCTTATTTTGAATGTATGGATCAAGGGAGGCCTTTATTTATTTATTTATTTATTTAGCTATGCAAAGATAGGAAATTGCAGAGTATTCTCTATATTTTCAGGAGCTTACCTCCTTTCTGCTTTGCCAGTTGAAGTGTGCTTTCTGCAGTGATGCTCGTAATCCTTTTCTCATTTTGTAAAGCAAAGAACTTGGTGAAAGCCTGTCTGGTAGCCCAGAAGAATGGATAATCCTTGGATTTATTAAAAGGGTTGAATAGGAACCAGATAACTAAAAGTAGGTGAGAGAACGGTAAATATTAGAAACAATTTTATTAAATTAAAAAATACTTGAGAATTACTCTGTTTCAGTAAGTGCACTGCACAGAAACTCAATAATGAGCTTGTATGTTATGTTGGGATAGCAACACCTCATTAAGTATCTTTTAAAGACACATTTCTTTTGCCAGCTGGGTGATTACACACAGAAATGACACATACATTTGCATATGTGTTCCATATACCATTTTCCTTATCTATTTCATGACTACTGTAGAAATGCCTATAAAATCAACCTAGAGATAAGCATCTACAGATCTGCAGCACCTTCCAATCAAGGTCTCAAAGTTTATTATGAACATCAGCAAACCTTAGAGCACTCTAAAGAAGGGAATACATTTTCCTGCGCTAGATTTATCCTTTTGGCAGCTATATTGGGAATAGCACATTTAAACTAGAGATGAAATTGGTCTTTTGGCTGATTTCGGAGCTGAGCCTGCGATATTGAGTCAGTGGACACAAGGGAAGTTGCAAATACTCAGACCTCTCCCAAAAATACCAAGCGAATATTCTTGTTTTATATGCATGCAGATGTAAAATGTTTATTTAAATTGTAAATGTTGTTTTCAGAAACGTGGAACAACTGCACATCCCACTGTGAAGGGTGGGAGACACGAGTGCTCAGCATAGCTGAAAATCAAGGCCCTTGGGATGCAGCATTCCCTGATATAACCTGCCGACAGAGCTACTGTCCAGTGTGCAGGGGCTGAAATTGTGTGTGGAAATCAAAAAGGAAAAGGGAAACCAAATCCCACCGCTTCATACGTGACCACTGCTCTGCAGAAAATACATTCTCTGTTGTATGGATATGTATGCACATCAATGCTTTTTTCTGGCTATTAGAAAGATCAGCTAACTGGAGAGTGAGCATTTTCTTAAAAAAATACATGTGTATGCTTTTTCAGGTTACTCTAAGCCACCAAAACTCCTGGAAATGCTACATAATCCTTTTCAGTGAGTAGAAAGATTCCTTATTTGCATCCCTTGATCAAAGCGCATGCTATTTGTGCAGTCTAATGGACAACTTCCCACTATTGACTTATCAGAGATTATATTTGTTTTCATTGTTGACTTTAGCTGAAGAAGAACAGGCTTTTGGTAATATTCTGAATAGTCACGAAGCTGCTTTTCCCTGTAAGAAATTAGCATGTGAAGTGTACCAGCTGCACTGTGGGTCAAGGGAAGCACAAGGGGCTACATGCAGACTGATAAAGAATATAAATACCCAGCATCAGATCTGCTAATAGATCAGATCATAGATCAGACCAGCAAGCAGGGACAAGTGATAGCAAAGTAACGTGAATGAAGGTAATGAAAACAGACTGGAAGCAGATTTAGGATGAACATAATTAGAGTTAATGTTAGCACTGAAAGCAGAGATTTGGGGGTTGGTGGTGCCTGAGGCTACCTGACGTTTATCAGCATAGCTTGACTGTCTCTCTGAGAGGGGTTTTGTACCTGGGAAGAGATTCTGACATTTTGTTCACAGTCGGACCACCTGCTCATGTCTCATCAGCTAAAAAGAGCTTAAAGGCTTCTTAGCACACGGGAGGTATGGATCAGGCATGCAAAAATATTTAAGTCTCAGATGGAGCATCTCTTAGCCATAGCCACAGGATAAGTGACTCTTATTTATGCCTTCATTCAGCATGATCGAGGCATAAATATCTAAATAAGCCCATGCCTAGCTAGAAGCATGGACTCCATCTTCCATGTGCTTGCGACTGAGAACATGCTAAAATGTTGGGATGCATCAAGCCCTCCTGTGCTCTCACGCTTCCCTGCTTCTTTCCTTCCCAGGAAAGAAGCCTCCACAGAAATCTGGTATGAACACAGAGACCCACGTCTGGGTTCTTGAGATGGTCTGTGCAGGTTTAGGGTATAGGTCACAACTGCCCAAGTGCTTCAGAGCACAGCCTTGACCTTGGAAATTCCAAATATGCTGGGCTCCCGTCTATATTTGCCTTGCTGCTGAGCTGAAATATCATGCTCAATCCCTGGCTATTTCTGGCCCCAAGTGGGAGCTGAATACTTCCAGACAAGGAGGACATTTGCCCCATCACAAACCTGATGGGAACAGGCTTACGGGACTATCTGTGGAAGGACAATTAATATCTAGATTTGGGACCAAGCTTGTTCTTTCCACACTTTTCTACCTTCAGGGTACTTTTTACTATTTCCATTGGAAGTTGCTTGGATAATTTTGTTAATGTGATACTTCTAGAAACTAATCATTGGAAAACTGTTATGAGGTAACAGTTCTAGTTCTAGCACATTAAACAAATGCTCTAGAGCTAAATGGGCAGAATTGTCAAGGGCTGAACAATATCTTTCAGGTGACCCCCTTGAATCCCTCCTTCTCTCCTCTATTCAGCTCCATCCCCACTACTCTTGCCAGAGTTCAGCTTGAGTTGATAAAGAATGTATATTTTTGAATGGTAAATGCCTGGCAGGCCTGGGAACTCTCTACAAGCCAGGTGTGTGGCTCAGGCGGCTTCCAGCTCCCTTCTTGGGACTGCTGGTGCTTTTGTAAGAAAGCAGCTTCAATCCTGTCCTGGAAGAAACATTCCTGCCCCTGGGGGACAAGTGATTCATTCAGTCAATGAGGTCAGTTCTGCTGCAAGTCTGCCTGAGAGAAGCTGCCAGCTATATTGAACTTAACCCCTAGTCGCAGGCAATTTTGGAATGTGTGTTTTCTGCCGCTTTGCAGAATGGAAGAAATCATGACCTTGGACTGAGGTAGGAGCTCAAACTCAGCATCACCACAACCAGACACCGATGCTACTTAAGAGCGAGAGATTAATTCTTTATGTATGAACAAACTAACCTGCAAGGAATGGATTCCCTCCAAAACTGAGAGAGACAGGAGGAAAGAGGTCAAGAATAGCACAAATCAATTTACAAAGTTTCCAATTGCTATTTTCCACTGAACAAAGAACAACTCCAGTGATTCTCACTGGCTCTCTGGGACATTTGCGGGCCTGGATCACCTGTTTCTAAATGTATAATGCTGTAGTATAGGATCCTCTCGCTTTGAGACAGTCCCCAGTTGAAGGGCAGTGAGAGAGGGTGGCTGGGCAGAGGGAAGCCCCAAAACAAGAGCGGCATCCAGAGACCGGCATGGGAAATGTAGTGAAAACTCACTTTCTGAAAGCTCAGAGTAGCAAGAACAAGTATCTCCAAGCAAGGTGTATGTGCCACAGTGACAGATGCATCAAAATGGAAGAATGTGTGAAAGAAAGGGTATAAATCTTTGATTTGTGGCCCCCATGGTGTCGCCAGCAGCTGTCTGGAGTGAATAGGAGACCGATGCCTTTCCCCTCTGCAGACTTTCCCAAGGAGCTTCCCTGCCAGTCTCTGCCCATTTGGGACCATAGGACTGTGCCCAGCTGAGCAGCCCTCCCTGGCTTGGCCAGGCCAGGAGCCACAGGGAAGATTGATGGCACTCGGAATAGGTGACGAGAGATGAAGCAGTCACTTTATAAAGCCTTTACTATTATTTTTCTTTCTGTTGAAATCAAGATAGTAATTTTGCAGAATTGGGGTTGGGCATCTTCGCACACCGAGGCTCATGCACAGCTGGCTCGTAAAGATGACTCAGCCCCCAAAGGTAGTTTTGCTTCTTGGGAACACAAATTGCAGATATTTTTGTGTAAACAAAAGAAAGGGACATTTCATTTTCAAATAGGCAGAAGTACCTGGGAAGCTTTCCAGCCTCATATTTTATTTAGAATACACATAGAGAGGTACACTGATTAAGGCTCTTGATGCAGTGAAAGTATTGAGCAAGCTTATTTAAGCAGTATATTTTAGAAACTGTCCAGAGCAGTGATTTTCAAGAAGATTTTGTTCAGAAACGGGCAACTCTCCTTAAACAACACACACTTCACTAATAGCTGTGAATTCTTTACGAAAGAGCAGAATTTGAAGTTCCAAGGATATGTTCTCCATCTGCATCTTGTTATTCCAGTTTTTCTTTTAGCAAGGCTTTCATTTTGCTGTTGAAAATCAGAACTCTCTGCTGTTTGCAGATCTTCCTTCAAGGCTATAGTAGTAGCATAGAAACAAAAATTCTATGTGAATTTCATTAACAGGGAGCAATAAAGTCTTATAACAGTCAGTGCATGTTGGTTGGAGAATAAGTTTAAAAGTCAAAAAATGTCCAAGTTTCCTCTGTTTTTGTTATCTAGTCTCTCCATCACCTTGAATTATCTCTGATTCAGTGACATCACAGAGAAGATGGTTGGTTTTGTTGCCTTTTGTCTTTTGAAATAAATACCTTCTTTTAAGAGAGGCTAGAATATTTTGAGAAACGGGGAGTGGATATCTTCTGGGTCTTTCCAGATGAAATGTTTATTGCAGGCCTGCCTGAAAGATACGTGGCGCTGATGAGATGCCTAGGAGGAAATTGCACGCAGCTCTGACCTTAAGAGGCCTGGTGCTGAGAGAGGACTGCACTAATCCCAAACCCGGGAAAACTGAGTGCTGCTTTACCACCGAAGTCCAGCAATCCGAAGAAACAAAGGCACGTAAGAAAATCAAAACATAAAATTAGTTAAATCACTGAACTAATAGAGGAAAAAAAAGGAAAAAAAGGAAAAAAAAAAAAGAAAAACAGCTATGATCATTCAAACAGAAGTTCAAGGAGGTGGCTGTCTCTCCAGCTTATCTTCACTTCTGCGGCAGAGGAAACTTTCCCCACAGCTGTGTTATTTGGCTGCTGGGATTGCCAGAGCAAGGCTGATGGTTTTCTCATAACAGAAATTTCGCTGATGACTTTGACCAAGTTTTCTGATGAGTTTCTTGCGTAGTGAATCTACAGGTAATAAATTCAGACAATTCTGTGACTACCCTTTAGCAAGCTCGCTTGAAGTGACTCAACGCTTCCCGTTGGCACTTTTGGAAGATCTCACACACGTTTCACATTCACATGCTACCCCAGACACCTATTTCTGACTGCTCACCCTGCCTTTGCACTGTAACTGAAGCACTGAAGATGACACACAGTTTCTCATACAAGGCCACATATACCAAGGGAAAAATAAAGGAGTAAAAGGAGGTGAAAATTTTCCAGACTCATCAAAGTCCTAGGATGCAGCAGAATGGTAAGGGGACTTCCCGGGTGAGGAAATTGGTCAGGATGAGTTAGGTCACAGCATCTTTATCTTCTGCATTTTCAGAAAGGCGTAAGGCCTCCTTGTCCTTTTGACCCTGTTCTTACAGCTGTGGCCCGTGCTTGCTTCATCTTGTTTGACAGAAGTGTCACAATATGTGAGTAATGAGGAGTGTCAATATCGATCCCGAGCCAGCGTCACATCCCTTGGCCAGATGCAGGGCACCCAGTGCGGGGTGGCAGCTGGGCAGCCCTCATTGCTCTGTGGTCTCCAAGGGCCAGGGACTGAAAAACTGACAAGGCCGAACGAATCTCACACAGCCAAATCCAAGGAAAGTGGCATTGAAATTAACAGAGGTCTAGAAAAATGCTCCCAGAATTTGCCATTTCATCAAGATCTGAGTCACTGCAAGTCACATGTTTTGCAGAACCCTAAAAAGAATGAAAATGGAAAAGGAAAACAGGAACTGTTTTGGGGGAAGTTGCTTTTGCCCACGTTTCCGGGGTAGACAACCACAAGACACTGTATGACATCAGTTTGGGGTGAAGTGCCTCTACAGGTGCATAAAAACAAGCAGTTGCCTAATAAATTGCAACCTTTCTGTCAAACTTCTCACGCATCCCTTCAGATTTCCTTAAATATCTCTGAACCTCATCCTTCCACACCCTACAGAACTGGGAATTGGCACGTACACACAGTCTAGATAATACTTCATGAATTTTTGAGTGAGTTAAGTTTACTAACACAGCTATAAAAGTCAGAATTCACAAAGCAAATTCTTCTAAAACAAAAATAATTTACATGGTTTTTATGCTGTTCCTTGGTATTTCTTTCTCTCCTCCTTTTACACTCAAAATGCTTCCTTCAGACTCTTGCACGTTCCCAAGGCTTCAAAGTTGGGCTGTAGTTGGTTCACTTGGGCAAGGGAATATCGTGGGATGGATCTTTGGTGGATATGAGTCTTGCTGATACCAACATAGCTGTCCCAAAGTGCTTGCAGACCTGTGGCTGATGACCCTTTTAGGTGTGAGGAGGCATTTTAGGCCCTGTGACTGGAGCTTCTCCCTATTAAATTTTGAACGGATGGCAGGGTTAAGCAAGTTTAAAGGCAAAAGTTCCTACGTATTTACTCTCTTTTATCTTCCATGACTCACATCAGCCGTACCAGACTTGACCCAGCAGAACTGTGGCCTGCCACGGCAAAGTTCCCCGAGGTGTTTTATCAGTATAGGACAGGAGGGTTTAGAGAGGGCAGAGAGCAACACATCGCGTGCCACACTCCACAGCCACCTCTGGCCCGTGTCAACGTCAGCGTGGCCGCAGGGCAGCCTGGCACCCAGCCACAACCACTACTCAGCAGCTCCGTGCCCGTTCTGGCTAAAAACCTGCTGCTGCTGCCGCCCCACAGCTGTGTGGGGTGAGAAAATAATAAAAACAGGCTGCAGGTATGCCCTGCTCGTGGGTAGCATTAGCAAAATCCCTCACATTGACCTGAGCACCAAAGAGCATGGAGAACCAGGGAAGATGCAATACAGAGAGTTTCCATTGCTCTGTCAGATTTCTTGCCACATAAAGCTGCAAGATTTGTCAGAAACACTCTGAACCAGAAATTGTCCCAGGCAGAGCTGTTCTCCCACACTCCTGCATGGCCTCATAGTGCCTCGGTTTTTCCTGCAGTGACTCTACCAGACGGGCTCCTGGGGAGAACACATATGGACCGCTAGATGGAGGATATAGATATTGCACTCTGATCTCAAGAACAACATTCCATAGACCCAGAGAGGGATTTTTCTTTTAATTTTTGAAAGCTGAAAATCCAAGAAATTAAATATACAGAGAAATAAAGTGTCTTTAGAAAGCAAGCGACAGTATTCTGCTTCAAGCGACACGCTGCCCACCTTCAAAGTCCCTCAAGAATCCAGCCCAGGGAAACCACATTCTCCTGACTCAGCATGAAAATAGGGAACACAGAGAACTTGGGAAGGTCTCCTAAGATGATCCACTCAGGTGTAAACTAAAGGATAGTTCACATGGATTCAAGAACAACTGCGAGAAAGCATGCCAGTGAGGGAGGTTAAACGTTTCAGTGAAAACCTGGTAGGTGCCTGAATGCTCATTAGAAAAGAAATTCTGTGAAAAAATGGGATACCACTCTGACTTAGAGACGGTGCAGAGGGGCAGCACAAGAACTGTCTGATCACTTCTTTCACATCTTAACAGCTTAATTTCCAGGAAGAAAATTTTAAACATGGTCAAATGGCATAGCAAGGAAAGAACATAACATTCTTTGATCAAGCTGAAGATTTGTTGCTTCTTCAAAAACCACTAATTCAAGTCCCTCAAATAGATTCCATTGTCCCTTAACACTGTCCTGAGCCTGAGCTCAATCCACTAAGTTCTATAAATAAATAAATATCTTGCCAAATAAGAGTGCCAAATATCTTGCCACTCTGAGTGCTGTGCACTGAAGGGAGGATGCTGAAGGGATAAATGATGCACACATCTCAAGCAAGGAATGATTCCCAGACAGTCCAGTGAGCCATTTACTTTGACTTGCTCTCCCACTTAAGAGAAGATGGATGTCTTGGGGCTTTCCTGCAGAGGGAAAGGTGGTTTGTGAGCAAAAGTGCTGGAGGGAGGTCAGACAGTAGTGCCAAGCCAGATAAAACAGAAAGAGGTGAGTGCCCTGCAGGAGGAGACAACGGAGAAGCTCCTATTCTCTCTCTCCCGGGAAGCAACTATTTGTTTTTCCTGAAGCTGCTGGAGCACTGGGTAGAGTCTTGGTGTGAATTCAACACTGTGGTCATTTGGAGGGAGACGTGCATGTGATGACTGTCTCATTGGTTACCCATCCCCATAGATCAAGCATGGAGCAAAGTGCAATGACAAGTTCACAACAGGAGCTTTTGTCCCGTGCAGCTTTGGCCCTCTGCCTTCAAAGACGTCTGGAAATGTGTCGCTGTGGGCTGCTTTTGAAGGATAGAGCTGGCCATTACCAAGTCCTAAACCAAAAGCTGTGTGAATGGGCAAATGTGTCCCGTCAGGGATGATGGAACAAATCCTGGCCTCGATGGCTAGGCAGCAGAAGTCATGCCATCAATTTCTGCTACAGTATATGGAGAGACCAGAAAACTCTACATTGTTGGTCCAGCAAGGCAGGGATAGAGATCTGAACAGCTAAACTATTTTGGGTGCACAAGGACCCATGGTCCATGCTGCATAACGAAAGGCCCGAAGGGACCTCATCAGTTATGAAGAAAGTCTTTGAGGTCAAAGCAACATGATGCATTTGGTTCCCATCAAAGAGAGCAGCAAATGCAACTTTCTCCTGAAGAACAAACCTCCAGCTGCAGATGGGTCTAACATAGAGACCTTTGGATGCCCACATCTTTCTCAGTCCTGATGTTCTAGCCACATACATCACTCTCTAATACTGTCTCCACAATGGGACCTAACTGACTTCAGAATTTAGCCCCTTTCCCACTGATGACTGCTGGGTTGCAGGAGAGCAGGATCAGAGCCTCTTTCCATGGGTTCCTTCACCATCCTGTCCCAGCACCTCTCAGCATGTCAATCCATCTGCTCAGCTTCAGTCTCCCCATTTCATACCAACACAGGTGAACCTATGAATAAGCCACATGAGCAAAAGTGTTAAATTCTCCCCAAAGGCCAAGCAACTTATCATCCCAAGCCTCTTCTCCCTGGTCCCTGTCGCAGCTCCCTCTTGCCAAGCCGCACGTGCTCCAGTCCTCTCTGGCCTGGGCGCCCCACGCAAGGGAGCTGGTGACTTGTAAAAAAAGCCTGAGTCATGAGGTCATACTATTATCACATTTCTATTCCAGTGCTTTCTCTCGCTGCCTACAATTATCACTCTTTTATTCTTGTACTTGGCTTCTTAGACTTTGATCTAGTCCTTTGCTTCATATCCTTTGATGCATTTTAGCTTACATTGTCTGTAACCTGACCCCTTGCCATCTAATTCCACCAACTTCTCACAACCCATATCAACCACTCTCTCCCCTCTTTCATCTTTCTTTTGTATAAATGTATGTAGAGCCCTAACAAAGAAACTACAGTGTAGTTGTAGCACTTCCAAGATCCTTAGAAGTGCTGGATAAAATCTCTATGCATTTATTTTGCTCCCACTAGGTCATTTTAAAACATATTTATTTATTCTTTTTTTTTCTCTCCTAGAGAAAATATAAAATACTACGGAAAGAAAAGATCAATATGTTTTTTTGTTCTTCTTTGGTTATGAAAGCCTATTTTAATTATTTTTGCTGTAAAACTATCTTCAAATTCATTCCAATGGCATTAGGGCTGTAGAGACACAGTATGTTTTCATCATTAAATAGTAGTGGGCTTTGATCATGTTTACTTTCATTGACAAAAAGGAAGGAGAGACCAGAGCTTACATTGTAAATACCAATTAGTGCAGAACTACGGTGTGCGTGCATGCACTTATAAATATATAGTTAGAGGAAAGAAAATAATTTATTCCCTGCAATAGGAAATATGAGCTAAAATATATGGTCTTTTTTGCAATGTCTAAATAATGTAGAAACAGACTTTCAGTTCTCAAAGGTGATTCGGGAGCCTGAAGCCTCATTAAATCAGTGGACTGCAGGGCTTGAGGCCCTGAACGCTTGGGAATGTTCTTATCGATATCTTCAGGGGAAGGGAAGCGCTACCTTATCCCTTGATTTCACACTCACTGGCCACCCATTTGTGTGATTCTGCAGAGGGATGAGGAGGGTGGGTGATGGAAATAATTGGTTCTTTGCCCAATCTTTTTAGAAGGAATGCTGTTTGGGTTGTATATGAACAAATGGGTATTTTTTGTGAGGAGAAAGAAAAAGGAAATCAGCTCCCTAAAGCCAATTCAGCATGAAAATCTGGTGGAAATAATGTTTTTGACAACTGCTGCTACTCCACTGACTTGATGTTCAAGTTTCAGGCAGGCCTTGGAAGGGGGCAGTGTCCCTTGCCTGTTCTCTACCCTCCTAAGCTGGTCGGTGCAGTGCCACGATAGACTTGGCCCAGTGGCATGTCTTAAACATTCTCCATCCTGGTCCATGAACCGGCTCTCCATCTAGGGGATCAGACCTGCCGCAGGACATGACTTCCAGGTCCCTTCCCCTCCTGCAGTTCCTTTTCTTCCTGAAATGTTGTGACTGCAAATATTTCCTATGAATAGTTTGGAAATTTTCTAGCTAGTAAATGCCTCTGCCGCCAGCAGTTCTCAGGGATGTCCAACAAGCAATATTGCAGGTGCTGGAAAAAAAAATAAAATAAAAAGGAACTTAAAGGAAACTCTGATTTTCACTTTAACCTGCAGTAGCTGGTTGCTTAAACACCTTCCCTCGGCTGCTGATTTCAATCTCTAAATTCACTTTTTCCATAACGATGGGCCAAATGGTTCCTGGGTAGTTTGAACACCTGTGGACCTGGCATGCTGAGCCTGTGAATAATGCAGACGCTGCAGTTTGCTCTGCACCTCTCTGGTTCATGTCCTTTCCCGGCTGGCAAAACTCTGATAGTGACAGGATTTTGCAGCTGGAAAATAGGTCACCTTCAAAGTTACATATTTATATATGCATGCATGTGCCCGTCCGTGTGTGCAAATGCACTCAGGGGAAAAAAGGATGCCACTTAATAAATTATTTTTTAAGAGGAAGTGAACTTTCAGGTGATGTGTGTGTGAAAAGTTGTACTGTGAAGCTTAAAAAATTCAGGTGAGAATTCCAATTTTGCCCCTCATAAAAGCCTTCATCAAAGTTTCAGATTTTTTTTGAGTGACTGGGGTTGAAAAATAAAGAAGAAGGCTTCAGAATGAGCCTGAGTAGATTACTTTCTTGGATAAGAGCCTTCCAAGAAAGTCTAGTCTATCAATAGATTAACATATGGCCTTGGCTTGGTTGAGGTTTGGGGGTTTCAGCGAGCATGTGCTCATGCTCCCGTCTGTGCATGTCCTCAGAAAGAGAATGTGTCCTTGAGATGCACTGCAAGAATCCTGCCTCTGAATAATCAATTATTTTATTTAGAGGTTTCTGTGTACAGTGGTGAACCAGCAAGTTTATTTATACTGAAGATGTTTCCCTTCCCTAATTGATGCCTAAATCAGCTCTGGTCTTTCCTCAGCCTGCAAGTCCTCTAATGTGGTAGTGCAGGAGGCAGCTTTGAATTTGGCGTGACTGCTTTGCTTGCAGTTAATTGTGCATGTGGGAGACACAAAGGCTCTGTTCAAGGCATAGGGGAAGTTTCTCCTTCAGCTTCCAGGTTTTCAAGGGAAAACACTTTGTGTCACAGGAGCCAATTGTTGGATTCCCATCTTCCCATGGATCTTCTCTGATTCCATTTCATACTCTGTCTACTCAGGAGCTGTTGGTGACCATAAAGTCCAGGAAAATCCCTTCAGCTTACGGTTTCAGAGCTGAGAGAGAGATATTCAGTATGGAACTGTTGTCTGTGATGGGGAATCCCATCCCTTTCTCCACAAATGTACTGGTTTTCCAGAGCTCCACTACAGATATTGCTTCTCTGACAAGTCTATCCGTAGTCATGTATAATACTAGGCAACCTCAGCTGTACTTCTGTGATACGTATGAGGCTTGAAATATATGATGCCTCTGTGCATAACCATTGTAATGAACTAAATGTTTGCTGGAAGAGAAATCATCAGGACTTTATCATTTCCTTCAGAGTAGATAGAATGTCCTCCCTGGCTCCATGTGACATGGACACCACCAGCACTTGTGCAGCCGTGCATTTTAACGTGGCTACTAAAATCCCTTGGTAAATCGTTAAGGGAGTAGGAGCCCAAGAGACTGGCCCTCCTGCCCAAGCAGAACCACTCACAGTTGTTCAGTTGAAATCATTAGATCTGGGCTGATTTGCACCTCAGAGGTCTGGATCGAGGTCTTTCTTCTGCATAATTGATGTTGGCCATGTTCTGGCTCCCGGTGCTCTGGAATTCAGTCTACTTCTTTGCTGGTAGTGAATCTCGATGCAGTGTAGGGATGATAGTCTGGCAAAGGAAAGAGAATCAAACCAGACAGAAGATGCTTCCTGCCTTATAAATCCCTGGGTGCACTTTAAACTTCTTTTCTGCTTTTTCATGGAGGGAAGCTCTTATTCTGCATCTTAGTCCTTATGGACCAAAAGGTCAAACACCCTGCTGAGCTCCACAGGACCAGTGGCATTAAGAGGCTGTTGGCCACTTTCTTTTCCTGGTATCAGAAAGGATTGAAGTGAGCGGAGGTTGCTCCACATAAGTGTAGCTGAAAGGACATCTATACGGCAATAAAAACCTAACCGCCCCAGCCATTAAATCAAGGAGTATCAGATCCTTTGATGGAAATATGAGTGCTCTAAACTGGAGGTAATCGAGGACTCAATTTGACACACATGGTCCTGACATCTCATAAAATGTCATGAACGCTTGACCTGGGATTTTCGAGACACAGCTGGTTCTCTGGGGTGGGATTTGTGTGGTGGTGGGAGGCTGAGGAGGTGATGGTTAATGTATCTTAAGAACTTGGTGAACCATTTATAATGCTCGGGGAAAAAAAAGAGAAAGAAAGCAAAAAAAAGCAGCGGTTACTCATTTAAATTATTTGGGGTAGCATGTTACAGCATTTCTTCTTGTCTGAGACAGGCCTTGTGAAATCCACTTTGGGTCTTAATGGGACAATTAGTGCAAATATCCTTTTAAAATTAGGACTTTTTTTTTTCACTCAGAATAATCTGTTAATAAATAATGGAACTTTTAAATGCAGGAGATTTCAAATGGCATATAGACCTCTAGGCTGAGATTTTTTCCCCTTTTAACGGATCTAGATGCCAAATTCCAATTCCGGTTATTGGTAACTTTGTATCCAAATCACTTTAACAGCTCAGCTGAAGTATGGCACATTAATATGACCACAAATTAACTGTGAAGAACATGGAATAAGAGGAGTACGGCAAACAAAATCCATGTGTCTTCATATGGGCCTCACCCTGCTGGATCTCCCAAAAAGATGAGACTTAGCAGAGGCTGCAGCTCTCTAAAGAGCGTGAGTTTTGTTTGCTTTGGAAGGATCCTCTGGGAGGGTTTCTCCCCATGGAGGTCTCTGTCTTCTGCTTGGTGCTCAGCTGGAGGGATGTGGACAGACATGAGGGAATTCTGCTGGGGAAACGGAAAAGGAGACGTTGGGAAGGAACCCAAGAGCACTTTGTTTGCTCCAGAGCAAGACAGAGGCAGGTTGCATGGGCAGGGTAATAAGGGCTTGATAAAAATGCATTGCGCATCTTACTCCATCCATCCCTTCCTCCACACCGTCCAACTTCCGAGTTGTTGCATGTGCAACTTCACCAGATCAAATGTCTCTCACATTCTTTCTCTAGGAATTTGGAGATGGATGTGTTTCAATATGGTACCTTTCAATTTGCAATCGATACCGAATTTCTAAAACCTTCCTTGTTTCTCTTAAGCAGCTCACAGCATTGCAAAAGGCTGCTTTGCTTGGCTAGGTGGCAGATAGCAAATGTTTCCATTCAGAGCACCTCTGCCTTCTTGTAAAAAGCAGTCTATACATGACCATTTCTATACATCTCTATTTTTAACATCTAAAAAAAGCAACTCTATTTTTAGATGCAGTTCAGTTCTGTAGGCTGGCTGGTTCTAATAAAAAAATTCCTCACTCTCTAAAGAAAACTTTGCATTCAAATCACAAATCCAGGGGAACGTCCTGTACTATTAGCAGACCTACTAAGATGAAAACCTCAGCTCGTTAGCAATCCCTACAAACAAAAACATTAATCTAGCTTGAGAGAAAAAAAGGCAGGGGCCAGGCAGTAAACCCAGCAAGTTTTCTACCTTGCCCAGACCATGAAAAGCAGAAATAAAAACATCTCCACCAGTTAAGAGGGGTCAGGACCTTGGGCATCTTTCGGATCTCTTTTTGTCTGGCCCCCTTGGCTTAGTTGCTGGCTCCACTCCGGGCAACTGTTCCTCTTTTGGAGGAGATGCTGCACTGGGCCCTGCTGCTGAATTCACGCTTCTGTGGACCACAGCCTCGAAAATAGGTGTCCCTTACTGCCTTCTCTGGGGGTTTCTGTGCTGGAAGGTGAAAGCCTGGTTAGTATCCAGGTCATTGAAGAGCAAGCCACGTGCTGTGATGGTCTTCCATTTCTTTTTTTCTGTCACTAAGAGACGAGTGTCACCTCTCTCCCACTTGCTTCCTGCAGAAGATTCTCCCCAAGCACATTCGCCGTGGGCATAAGTGGGAGCTGCAGGCCCAACACAGCTGTCTTGCTTCAGATGTTCCCAAACCAGCAGAAAAAAAGCTTCTTCAGACAGACAGTTTTTAAGCAACTGTGGCTGAGTGGCTGTGCAGCCTTCCAAGGGACATCCTGAACCTGTTTTGGGAAGGATCCTTCGGCCCCAGCTCTCTGCATTCTGCTGCCTGCACCATGCAGGGTCCCTCAGCCTGTTTTATTAGACTCCCGTGCACAGACTGCAGAAGGATAGACAGTCCTCTCCTCCAAATTTTACCATGAGAGAAGCTGCAGTTTAGGTCTCTGCTCCACCAAAGATTTGGGTGTGACCTCAAGAAGGTCATTTGGGTCCAACAATTCAGTGCCATCAAGACTAAACTGGGCAGCACAACCCAGACACCTTGGGGAGGGCTTGAACCCTCATTCTCTCTTGTGTCTTAGCTGAAAATCTGTAAATATTAGATACTGTTAATAGCTTAGCATGCAGTGCAAGGATAAATAGCTTAGATGATCTGTGAGTGTATCTGAGACTGGAAGTGGAAGCACTATGAATATAGAGATGAAGAGAGAGTTTCTTGATGCGTGTGTCGGTCCCCAGGGTATGAAGGAAACTACAGTGTGTTTAAAAACTGTACCTCGGGAATATGAACGGGAATGGAGTGCGATTAACAAGTGTTTGCTCTGAAAACCTTGTAGAGCAGAAAGAAGCCAAAAGATCTACTCTTCCTTCGTATGCATGTGGCCATATATATTCATCTTTCATCTGTAAATCAGGTGCCAAGGAAGTGCACCAGGAGCACTGAGAGGGAAACCTGCTTCAGCAACGCTGAACACCTGGTCACGCAACTGAAGAAGAGTGGAATGAGAGAGAGGGAGGAAAGGAAGATCGAGCTCAGTTATAGCATGTTGTGGTGTCCGCGTGTGACGGTGATTGACAGTACAGCAATGCCTAAGATAGAAGACACCTGACCTGTCAGAGAATCACCTGGATATGCTAAAGCTTCTCAGTTGTTCCAGACAATTGAAGTTTTCAGAAGATAAAAAGCCCAATCAAAAGCACCTTACAATAAAGGTGATGTGTCTAACGTAATTATATCCAATTTCATGCTATATCCAAGAATTCTTAGTCTAATCGGTGATGTTGCCCACCAGTTGCTTTCCCTATTTGCAGTACAAACCGGGCTGATTTTACTCCTTTCAAAGGAAAGAAATTAGTGACTTTTTAGCCTTTACAGCATGAAATGTTGTATCAAGGAGCAGGAAAAATGAAGTGGTCTTTTCCCATTGTGTGGGTGAGAATCAAGGATACTTATCAAAAAGAATCCCCTGCCCCCAGTGGCGTTTTGCCCATTCCTATTTACACATGTTACCATTTACTCAATGGAGCCCTTTGTTTCCCCAACTGACAGATTATTCCAATTGTGTGGGGAACTTGGGTTTGTGTGTTACTGTCCACCGGGGGCTAAGAAAACACCAAAGATGTTATCCAATACCATAACTAACAGAATGGCATGAAGAAGAATTCAAAACCTGTGAGCCAAAGCTGTTTTTTTGCTTTGACCCCTGGACTGCCCTGGCTTGTGTTTCAAGCGTCTACATTTTTATCTAAAGAAGGAAACTCCTTCTGTTACCTACCAGCTTGCTTATTTTCAAGGTGTTACACACACAGTTCACAAGCATTTGAGTTCAGGGTGGTCTAGACTATATTTTATACCATTAATGTGTCACAGCCAAATGGCACAGAACATTGTTTTTAATAGCTGTTTCAGCAAGGATCTCAAATGTTAAAATTTGCGCTTCTATGAAGATGTCCACTAATGTAACCTTTTTATTTAACTTTTGAAGTGGTCAAGTTGGCTCCTGCAACTTGGACACTTAGATATTTACTGTTTGGAGTCAAGGATATAATCCTGCGCCCCTGCTCTGTCCTGAAGTCAGACTCTGCAGTGCAGCCTTTCCCTTGCACAACGAGAAGGAAAGCAAGTTAGGCGCACGTGGGAATGAAGCTGCACAAGGTGTTAACCTGGTAGCTGCAGGATTGCTGGCTAATATGGAAAATGTGCTTGGCGACTTGTCACTTCTGATGAAAACAGAAGTGGATAGGGGAGATGAACCCCTCTGTTTATTTAGCCAAAGACAGCATGACAGATTGGCAGCCAAGATTAGTCTGATGCCAATTTATGCTGCTGCTGAAAATAGGTAGGGGAATACACTAACAGGTATATTGACCTATTTGTGTGCTAGAAGATATTTTTGCATTGTCTAGAGTTTCATAAACATCTTAGCAAATGACATGTCAGAGTGGGAGCTGGAATGGGAGGTAAGGCCTTGCAGTTGGAAAGCTTTCCGTGCTCTGGTTTTGCTCCCCGTGAGCGACGTGTTGGAGTGCAACGATGCAGCTCGACAGAGGTCTGCATGCGACAAGGCCTTGCGCTCTTCATTTCACGCAGAGTGCACAGTCATGCTTAAATGAACTAAAATGAGAGTTTTTCAGGATTGTGGACTGAGCTAGTTAATGGCCAGCTTTTGCTCGGAGAACAGAGCTGTTAAGAAAGAATAATCATCTCCCAAACTGTACCACTACCTGCATACAAATGCGCTTGATGGATAAAGTAGCAATCCAAAGGTTTATAAACAGCTCTATCAAGCAATAAATATGTTGCCTAAGACATTTTGTTATGCTGTCTGCTCTCAAACTTTATTGCTAATGTCTCTTTCCAGTGGGATCAGGAGCCTGGAGGTCCACGTGTGAGCGGTCCACCTCCCTCGTGGGTTGTGACCACAGCTTGGTGACCGCTGTGGACAGGCATGAACAGGCACAGGTCCAAATCTTGATAGCACTAAATCAAAAGCAGGGAGGCTGCACATGGCCTGTGCTTTGGTCTGCGGGAGAAGGCACCTCTTTTCTCTGCTCTCATACCTGCTGGCTGAACGATACCTTGCGATTGGTATCTGGTCTGGCTCACCTCCAGCATTCTGACAGACCGAAATTATAGAGGATGCTTGATAAGCACTTGGAAGTGCATCTACCTGAAGGTAAGTTTGAGAGGAGGCGTTAACACCGGTGCTCTTCCTGACATCCGTAGTGCAGTGAGTTCTAGTTCTTGGCACCTGTGTTTTCCCATCAAGTAACACTCATTTGTTATCATATACACACACCGGAGATTTACATAGCTTGTAGGGGTGAATCATGCATAATTGTGGCTTCTTACATGACAGTTCATATATTAACAACTGCCTTATTTGTGCTCACTGCTTAGGGAGTGTAGCAGAAGCGCGTGGATCTCTGATGTTGGAACCATATTTATTGTTATCTGGAGGTAAAAGAGCAGTTTAGTGGTTAAAAATGAAATAGGAAAATAATTGCTGGTTTGATTTGCTTATACCATAGGAAACATTGCCTTGATTGATGTATCTATCTCTGTTTATCCAGTGAAAATATGACAGAAACCAGGAACCAACCATTTTTATATGGAACATTGGTAAGAGATGCATTATTAAACGTTCTCCTTAGGTCCTGCAGTGCCTCTTTCAGAGGGAGCGGGAGGCCATGGACACAGAGAAGTCGCTGATCTATAAAGTCTAGGATCTATAAAGTCTAGTCTAGTTTGGGGACGTTCAGCAGGGGGAGTCCGAGCTGCCCAGAGTATCCCGTACAGCCGTGTCCATCCACTGGGTTGGCCCAACAGGGGAATTGCCACAGCCTCTGGCATCTTGCGGGTTGTCTGCAGCTCATTTTGCACAGTCCTGCCCCAAAACATCATGGGGGTGGTGAAGGTGTGTGGATGCAGAGGTGGGTGCAGCTCCTGTGCGGTGAGGAGGGTGATTCTGGCCACCACACATAGCGTGCTGGGGAGTGGTGCCCTCGGGGTGTTGAAATCAGGGTTTTCTAATGGATTTCCTAGGGGTTGATAGATTTAATGGGTGAAGTAAGTCTGCTTTTATTTGTTTTAATTTTTGGCAGCAGCTGTAAGTGGAATTTTATGCATTTTTCTGGCTGTTCCTGCTTGTCTGGGCTATTCGGATGTTGAGGTACACTTGTCTCCTTCATGTTGGACCTTTTTTTGCAGTAACTGTGATAGCTTCTGCAATGGCACATTATGGTATACCTGCATTTTTAAGCTGTTCTGTACAGTTTAACAAATGAGCTCCAGAATGACTGATAGGCACTGCAAGTGTGAGAAGCATTTGATAGAAGCTCATCAGTAGATTGGAGAGGCTGTAGAGATAAGTTATCGTTATAGACAGTCTATTGACCTGCCAGCTCCATCACAAACAATCTGTTAAAGGCTGGAGTGGAGACTATGGAAACCTGCATTCAGGCACTTTTAACTCATTACAAATCTTTGTGAAAGTGCTGCAGACCTTATTTTCATTCTCACTTTTTTCATTCACACTCTTCTATTCTGCTCTTGCCTTTCTTGCCTTTATCATTCCTGAGGGCTTTTGGCAACTTTCTGCTGCTATGCTGACTTGTACTCTGTGAATAAAGCCTGAGAGGGATAAGGCTTAACTGACACTTTGTGTGATATTTTTTTTCCGTCTTCATTTCTCCCAGAAATCCCTGCTACTGACTATACTGTGAAAACCAAACTGTCTCTCTCCTGTTGATAATCTCTTTGGAACCTGTTCTGATAAGAAGCAAAACATTGCCTTTGACTTCAGTGTAGCTATCCCAGGAATAAAATGTTCTATGCAAAGTGAATAAGGATATTAGAAGCTAAATCTGCTGATCTAAATCAGTGCAACTCCGTAAGTGTAATGGCTTGTACTAGGCACAGATCTGGCCTGGAGCAATATTTAGCTTTTGTTATAATCTCTCCCTGCACTTCAGCTTCTTTCACCTTGTAATGCTTTTGTTGCTCTGTTGAACATCCTCTACTTTGTCACAATCTTTCTCATCATTAGTTGCCTGGGATAATCGCACTGAGCTGGATCTTGAAGGTCTGCAGCAGGAATCCTCCCTCAGTTGAGGACTGACCCTCATCCAGGTGAGGCCAAATCGGAGTAATAAACAAACAGTGTTTCCTACCATCTGCTTTATGACTAAGGTTTCTGATGGAGGACAGCAGCCCTCAACAGAATTGCCTTCTTTGCTACCCCAGCATCTTTCAAAATCTGAGATAAGTGTCCATTGACGCATAGATATCCATAAATCTCCTCTTCCTATGAAGGTTTCTCCCCGCCCTGCTTTCTAAGATAGTGAAATACATACATTAGGTATTTCACTTAGGTGAAATTAGTAGGTAGTAGATTAGTAGGTAATTCTGTTCCACTTCTTAAATATAAGAATAGAATACATATTCATCTCCAGGCTATGGTAATATCAGGTAACAGACACAGCTGAAAGTTAAGTACCCCCTCTCCAGCTTGTTCTCTATAGGTGTGGAGGGCAGGAGGGATGTGACCCTGTGCCACGTGCTCTGGGTGTCCCTGCTTGAGCAGGTGGGTTGGACTAGATGATCCCTAGAGGTCCCTTCCAACCTCAACCATTCTGTGATTCATTAACATCTAGCAGGACTTACATGAAAAAGTAATGTCCTTTTTTGATGTTATGAATGCGGTAACAGCTGAAAGAATCTGTCAAAAAATCTTGCAATTCCTTAGTGAGGACACTTGAAAAATACTGTTATATTATGAACATGTTGTGATATAATGGTCTGGAAGACCATCTGCCCTCTGTTGCTATGTGGCACTGAGTGCCACTGACTTTCATAGTTAATCATAAACTCTTGCCCTAAGTTAATTGATGTCCTCATTATGTCATACTAATTGCAGCTTAGGAGACTCTTGTGCCATTAACTTCTTTCAACACAGTTAGCTTGCAGCATGAAGCAGCAGAAATAAGGAGAAAAGCATTTCAAAACCAAATTGGCTGTCAGTGTGACCAGCACATCACCATTTAAATTTGAAAATGTCAGAAGAAAATGTTCCCATCATCATACATATTTCTCATTCTGCAAATTTAATGGAAACCCAAGTTAGAGTACCCTTCATGGCACCTCTGGCAGTAATTAGCAGCAAACCAGGGACTGAGTGGCAGTCAAAGCGCTGTAGTCACTGATTGAGTACCAGCTAGAAATGTGGAAGACCTGAGGTTTCCACGCTAAACTGGAGACTGTCCAAGCTGTCTAAGGAACTTCAGTGCTCTTGTGATGAAGCTTCAGATTGTCACTCTGCAGCTTCTTTGCAGGACTGCATGTGCTGAAAGTCAAGGATAGTCGCACTGTTTGGGTTGTGAGGCTTAAAGAAAAGGTGATTCTTCTCTACCTGGAATGATAGATTTTATGGGATGGGAAAAGTGAGGGAAGACATTTTCTTCAAACACCCTTTCTACATCAGGAATTGAAGTATTAAACTTCAGCTAGTGAGCTGCTAGTGAGCCTCATAATATCTGATGTGTGTCTGCCATGTATTTCACCCTCCATTCTAAGTACTCGCAGTCCTGCATTGCTGTGATAACTACCAAGGAACCCATCTGCTTCAGAGCCACACTGATAACCCTGTTGCAGAGTGCTTATTTTTGCTCTTTCCTGTTTTATTCTTCTCTTCTCTTCTAATCCTAGTTAAAAGCTATTGAAGGCTTGTTCTTTGTAAGCATTTTACCCAAGGCGTGCTTCCACCTCAAATGTTAATCCCAATAATCTTGGAAACCAACCTGTCTGATTGACCTTCTAAATACATCCCCTGCATAAGGAGATGCTACGGACACTGAGGATGAGTGTCCTTCCTGACTACCACCTGGTGCTCATCCAGTGGAGTCAGCAGAGATCCTGGTCCAGGGTGCCCCAGCAGAAATTTTACATTTACACTGGACATGGTTAGAATTGCATTTTGAAATGTTGCATCAGCGTGCAGTCTATCACTAATATTATCTTTCAAAATTCCCAGGCTTACACATCATGATGTGTCATGTCTGGTGAAAAGCAAAACTTGGTTTGACTGATGTGCTGGGATGAACTTATTAGTCATGAGCCTTTTAGTCATGTTGCATCTGCCTCAGTGCAGAGTGGCTCCCATGCAAGGACGTGAACAAACTGCTATTCATAGAGTTCAGCTGAGTAAAAAAACTTCCTTTGACAACAGACATCTATAGTTTTGAAGAAACTTATGAAGAGCATAGGATATTCTGATGAATAACCTCTTTATTGGGAACATCTTAATAAACTGTCAGGATTAAAAAACAAATTCAAATGCTAAATCTTCAGTCAGAGAGAGTTAATGGGACTTGTGCAGTGGCATATGAATCTGGCGTTATTATGATCCCTAAGAAATTAACTGTCAGACACCAGGAGGAATGAGTATTATAGGTCTATGGTACATCATTAGTCCATGCTCAGAAGTTTCCATGGTTAACCACCATCTCCTTTTTTTTTTTTTTTAATGCTTTTATTTCCAGCTGGCCTTAACAGTTTGGAAGTTGAACCCTTATTGCACACTAGTGGATCATCCTTTTCATGCAGCAGAGGAAAGCAAGTAGAGCAGCAGGAGGAGTTGTCTGGATGCGTTTGGATTTTGACAAAAATTCCCACAGCCTTATCACTAAACAACAAAGATTTATGCAATTGCTGAGCCCTGGCAGCTGCTCAGGATTGGTCTCCACCAAGGGCTGATGCAACAGTGAGAGGTACCTTGTTCACGTGTCTGAAAACTAGTTGCTTTCTCTAGGAGGCTGGAAAGTGGTGGTTGAATTCTTTACTTTTTTCTACTCTTTTCAACTGAAGGCAGGATATGTGCCACAGTTTCTCATGGCCAATGCTCACCCTGGCATGGGAGCTCAGCCTCTGTCCATCTGTTGTTTAGCAGTTCATTAATACTAGTCCTACTGGCCAACACCACATGGTTTTGCATCAGGTTCTGCTGCCAGCTGACGGCAGTTCTTGAGCTGGTAAAAGCAGCAGGCAGCACCAGGCAGCTCGCCAGACAGGAGAAATCACTGCGTTTCTCTGAGGCAGTGGCCTAAGTGACTTCAGTGTCTATAACACTGCCTTTGAAACAGGCATCTGTGCGAGACGGTGTTGCACCAGACGCTGTTGATTGCTTTCAAAATCTTTGTGGAACATCTCACTGTTTGAAAATCTAGGAACTGGAAATTTCGCTAATGTAAAATCATCTACCAGCAACACCAGGCTTTTGTCCTTTTAGGAATTATTTTCTCCAGGCATGGATCCATGGCTTAGTCATTTAGGGACTGATGTAAAGCTCATCCCAGTGATTAGAAAGACTCCTGTTATCTTCTCTGGCTTTGGACTGTGTCCTCAAAGTTTGGTCTTGCTGCTGTTCAAGTCTTTGGAAAAACTCTTTGTTGATTTGAGTGATGCTGGATTAAGAGTGTCTATTGTCTCAGGGAGTGCAGCACTTTGTGATGCAACATGACCTTTTCTTTTCAGAACTTGATCTTTAGCTCTGCAGACTTGCCAATTCCAAGTCAGCAAGACAAGCACATCCTTTCCCTCTTTAATGAGGCCATCTGGGAGGATGTTGCTCTCACAAGCACTACCTCTGCAATAGTTCCATCATTTTGTGTTGAAAATTCTCCTGCCAAATATAAATGTGGGGAAACATCCCCCTCCAGCTTGTGATAAGTGGTTGAACCTGGCACAGCCTGTGGGGAGGGTAAGCTGCCAAAAAAGCTTTGCAGTGTCTACAGAGGAGAGAACTTGGAATTTTCTGCTCTTGGAACAGTGTCCTCCTGGGAGATGGGCTCTGTTTTTCTCCATGTATTGCTTTGCTTATCTACTCCAGATCAGCGTCTGAATGCTGGTTGCTCCATCTGTCCAAGACGCTCCTAACATAGGTGTATTCGGCAGTTAAAGGCTCACTCTAACTGCTCACTTTGTTAATGAAGAATCGTTTCATCTTGTGATCTAGCTCTGAGACAGTTGATGGAAGCCGTATTTTCCTAAATCTATCCCTCCAGACTTTTTCCAGCTGGTGTACCAGTTATACGGATGGAGCTACATGTAGTTTAACAGCTTTATTTGTAGAGTGTTGATGACGCACTAGTTGAACTATTAAGAGGTATCTTTGCATTTCATTTTTGTTCCTTATAGTAAAGTTTCACACCTGGACTTCTGAGGCAGGATGTGTTAAGTCTGGCAGATTATTCAGGCTCTGTGCACTATTTCAGATAACAGCTCCTCCGTCTGACTCCACTGTTCTGAAACTATGTGCTTTTCTGTGTCAGGTCTAAATCTGAGAATTTGGATTCATTTCTGAGCTGTACCTCTGAAACTGATAATCCACAGTCAAAGATGCTTTGCCAGGTGTCAATCAGGTGCTGTTTCGTGAGCACACACATTTTGTGCAGCTCCAGTTCCTGATTTCTCTGCTTTCCGAAACACTCCAAGCAATAACTTATGTTCTTAACCGTTTGTGTTTTCCTCACTGAGCTACAAAATGCCTGGTGCCTAGACCAGTCAGTCATATGTATGACAGTGGGTAAATCTAGTTTTCTCTTCTCTAGCAATCTGAAGCTGACTTAGTATTTTCACAGCTTTCTGGTAATTTGAGCAGTTCATTATCCTTTCTGAATGCTAGATTCTGAAATGGTAAGGGACCTTTTGGAATTATTTTTCTTCTTTGTGAGACCAGGACTGGTAGAGATTGGAGACTGAGCGGGGGGGAGAAAAATATGCATGGTTTCTCAGATGATGGGATTATGATTTTATTTGTATTCCAGCCAGGTTTTAAATTCATGAAGGTTTGAAACTTGCTTTGCTGGATTTTATGAATACATAATGAGTACTGAATTTATGTATTCTAACCATTTTGGAAGCAAATGACCAGTTGTGATGTTCAAAAGCTGCACATCAATGTTGTACCTCACAGGAGCTCCTGAAATTACCATGTGACATTCAGAAAATATTGTCAAAGTTCAAAAATAACAGGGTGGCTGTCCAATTTGGAAAAATATAAATGCAGCAAAACAAAGAAAAATATCCCTCCTCCTTCCTCCCTGCCAAAAACAAAGCTAACATTCACCGATTCAGTAAATTTCACGTTTGACAAGATTACTGTATGAATGACAAACTGACAAGTTGTGTCCCTCTTTGCTTGTTCCAGCCTCACATTTGCTTGCAAATTCATGCAAAGTTTAACTGCTTCATCCTGGAAGATGTTGGTTCTTGTGTGAAAAGCAGTTTCTCAACCAGCCTATTTCCTCCCTCAGATTCATTGATTCTGCAACGAGTGAAATGTGGCTTGTGCTCAGCCCAAGTGCTCTGGAAGACTGAACCCAAGGTCCCTAGCTGGCATAAATGGCACCCCAGGGTCCCTCTCCTCCGTTATCTCAGGTATCTCTGTTATTTCAGATGATTGCCTAAGATTTATTCTAGTTAAGTGTGTTTTATTTAGGAGCGAATAACAAATGATTTAGCAGGGAGCCGTGGTCTGCAGTGCTTCCTGCTGCAGCCGTGTCTCCCCAGAGCCCTCCTGGGGACTGCACGGTCCCTCTGCACTTTGTGCCATTCAGCAAAGGCCCTACATCCTCGGGGTGCTGGTCTACCTGAGCAGCCCATCAGCACATTCCTGGGTTGGCTTGAGGAGAACCACTTGAAAATGGCTGTAGATAGTCCATTCCCCTCAGGAATGTGCTAAACAAGCTGTCTCGGCCGGTCTCTGCGGCTGCCTGGCTGGAGGGTTGCGTTTCCAGCCAGGGCAGAAGGGAACCGTAGCTCCCTTGGCCTGATTTAAATCCCACTTAGACCCCTAACTTCAGAGGAATAAACCAAACCTTGATATGCACTTGCCACAGGAGCTCCCAAATCGGGTCACCACGGAGAAGCGGACACACAGCTAGGGGCTCACCCCTGCTGTGGGCAATTAGAAACCCTGGTATCTCTTTTAGAGATACCGTTTCGCTTTCTTATCTTTTCTTCTTGAATCAAAACACGTCTGAGATGAAGTCCTGATACGGCAGCCTAAGAAAACGGGATTAGTAATTGCATACTCCACATGCTGGTCCCCTGCTTCCTGCACACTCTCCCTCCTCAAGCGTGTGCACTTCTCTTGTGATGCTCATTGTGACTCTATTATGTCTTGAGTCAAGTCGCTTTTTTCCAGCTCCTATGGTTTGCGTGTTGCTCCTGATTAAGGATGCCTTGCTACCCATGCCAGAGCATTAACGGGCTTAAAGCCCTTGATTTTGTGGACTTCATCTTAGCACATGGAAGAGGCCACCTCTAATCCAGTCTTTCTTTTTCTTGGACCTCATGCTTCTTATCTAAAAAAGCAAAATACCTTTGTGCTTTTAATGGAGTTATAGGCACTTCATTTTGGTGTTAGCCTGCCAGAATTCCTATTATGCATTTAATGGGTAATACTTGCTTGCAAATGCAAGCTGAAGTGCACTTGACAAACATGAATTGAGAAGTTTTTCAGTGGTTTAAGTGAAAGCATTCAGCATGCAGCTCCTCTGTACAACATTTCTTTACATTTTCTGCAAACCAAACCCAAGTCACTGTCATGTGGGGGCATCACTTGGCTTTTGATAAGACTGACATGGTCTTTCACTCACTGAGGCTAACACTGTCTACTAATTTACTAATACTAAATGCTAATTTAGAGAAGAGAAAAGATTGCAAAGAAACAATGTAGTATGATTTTGCCATATTAAAAAGCCATGCTGTGTTTCCCCCTTCCCTTCATGCTTTTAATGAAGTGCCCAATAGAAGTTCCAGATTCCAGTGTGTTCATGACAATATTTATCTAGTCATCAGTGTTGGTCTTTGTTTTTCTAACCTTGTCTTCATCGCTGACATCTCATAGTTAATGAAGTTGTTAAGAACATTTTGAGGTATCAGACAAAGCAAGGAGCATAAAACCATGATCAATACCTTTCAGTGATAATTTTACTCCTAACCTGTGTTTTAAACGTGAACCTTCAAAATATTTTATTGGCCAAAACAAACGGTGTCTGTGCACAGTTATGTTTTTACAGTATTTTAAATCCAGTGAATCAGTACAGTAAATATTGATACACTGTTTTTGCCTTCAGTATTTTTGGACTCCTGTCAAATTAATTAAACAGTAAATAGGAGAGTGGATATCCCAGCACACTGTCCTATTAAATGCTAAGCGAGATTAGAATGTCTGATAAAAAGGTCTTTATGGTACTACAAATAAAGGAAGGACACAATGTTATACCAGTCTTTGTTGGTATTTCCCATGTGGTTTTCTAAGTGAACATTTACTTTGCGTTAATAACAGATGAGAAAGTTTCACTGCTGCGAATGTGTGTGCAATACACTTTTATAATTATCCTTTCATCCTCGGTGTTTATTTTTCCCTTTTTCCCTGCAATTCCTCCACTTTGCACTTTTTTTCCCTCTTGCAGAACTGAGACAGACACCCGTAGGTTGTCTCTTCCATCTGCCACAGTGTCGGCAGCGTTTGCAGCTGCTATTTATCTGCCTGCACGTGGATTCCTTAGCATTTCTCTGGGACAGGCTCTGACCACATATAGAGGGAGCTGTCCTATTATCCTTATTATTGTCCTTATCCCATTATATGCTATTAAGCACGCAACACAGGGAACATAAAGCAGAGATTATTTCTGTAGATCCTGCAGCTTCCACTGGCTGTTTCTCGCTGAGCGCCGTATCCTGGCCAAGCCACAGGTATGAGTTTGCTCCGGGCTGCGTTGGGAAACGCGTGCGCTTCCACTCGGGCGGCAGAGCTGCCCTTCGGCGTCCGCAAGCACCGCAGGGCTCTGACAGACGGGGAAAGCTGCTGCCACCACCGCTCTGGTTGTTGAGACAGCAGAATATGTTGTCTGCAACGTTTCGCTCGTTCAGCATGAGTGCCAAAGGGCCAGCACAACCTGCAGTTACAGTGAAAGTTCATTTTGGGTCTGTTTATTGAGTATATTCCTGAAGCAGTCAAAGTCCATCACACTGTATGCTTGGTTTTCAAAGCTGAGGACTGCGGTACCTCCATTTCTCTTAACCACGGGAGATGTGAACGGGTAAAGGGGGATCCCTTCTACAAAGAGGCTTCAGATGCTGCACAGCTCCAAATCTGGATTTGTCCCCCTGAATTCATTACTGTTAAGTAGTCGAGCTCACATTCAGAACAACATTCCCAGGCAAATTCTGTTCCTAAAAACAGAGTGAAAACTTGACTCTTAAAGACTTCATAACAAAGTTTGCTGCCACCAGGAACAGAAAACAAACCTCATGGAATATTAAATAGACCTTTAAATAGATGGGAGTGTGTATCAGTGGCTGAAGCCCACAGAATACCCAGCACTATCCAGTTTCGCTGGAGGATAGGATACCCAGAGGACAGTCTGCTTTGGGAAAACGTTACAGTAACTAGATATGTATTCTTGAGGATCCGGGTCTCACACAGCACTGATCATTAGGAGATTGTCAGCATTAGGTATGATCCCCTACAAAATCTTGCAGGTCCAGATCCCCACATTGCTGCTGACTGGGAGAGAAGCCTTCAGCCCAAACCTCAGCGCTCGCCCTTGCACCCAGGAGCTTCTTCCCCATTGTTCCAAATAAGTGAAGCAAATACTTTTGCAGAGCCTGTTTGAACATGCATGTTTTTTCAGAAGGGAACAGAAAGCAATTTGACATAGTCTTGTTTTTTTTTTTCTTTTGGAACATTGGCTCTCTCTATAGTCTTTTTTTTTGCCTTTTTTTCTTCTTTTCTTTTCCACATGAGCTAATTCAGGAGAGCCAGAGAAGTCCTTCAAGAGCAGTGTGTGCTGGAGTGACCTTGGGGATTTTGCCTCTGTCATTGCCCTCTCCAGCTCTTGATAAACAGCAAGCGAAATGGATTTACAAGCTTGCAGAAATGATTTCATTTTTTCTCATTTTTATCTCCGCAGATGGAAAGCAGAGCTGTATCTAATCTCAGTCCAGAATCAGCTGGAGCTGGACTGATAGCGTAGAAAGAAAGCAAAAGGAACAGGCTTATGAATTTACTGAGCTGAAACTTGTGCTGTGTGAGCTAGGAGGAAAGAGATTTTTCAGTAGTTCATGCTAAAAGATAGAGACACACAGACATTTATTTTGACATTCCGTCTCTTTAAAATACTCTGTAGTCCTGTCCCAGATGCTACATTTCCTGATGTTTCTAGTTTAATGCTTGCTCTAAAATCTCTCCTGGGAATACAGTCTAACAGGGTCAAATCTCAGGGTCCTCCCTCGATCGAGGTACCTGACCGTGTCAGTGTCACCATCTCAGTGCAGAGCCAGCTCCGCAGGAGCCTCCGGGATGGTCCCAGGATATTATCCACGAGCCATTTAGCTTTCGTCCCCTTCCTCTTTCCCTGAAGTGCCAGACTGAAGGCCTGTCTGCAGCACGTGAAAAATTAGGGAAGTTCAGTGAACCCAGCTCCGTGTTTCGCCGGGAGCCAACTGCACTTCTGAAGGGCCGCACAGGTACGAGCGCAACCACATCTGGCAGCGCCCGCTGCAAACAGGGAGCTATTAAGGCTGGCGGAGGAGCGGGGCTGAGTTGCCCTCTTACCTTCGACTGTGGTTCCTGCGATTTGGGGTTAAGTGGAGGGGGATGTCGAGCATGCTCGTTGAGAGCAAATTGTTGCGTTATACATTTTGTCTCTGAACGAGGGTAACGAGCCCTTGTTGAACATTCCAGTGAAAATATTAAGGGGGCACTTAGTGTAACGTGTAGCTCCTACATGTGTTCATTCATGCACAGAAACTCAATTAACGCGACGCCTCTGCGACGTAGCTGATGTCTCCCAACAGCAAGGGCTTGTCTGACATGTTTCTGTAGGGAGGAGGAATCAGGAACCATGTACAGGGAGGAGAAACATGTGTAAAAGTTGCAAGAAAGGTCATTGCTTGTAGGGAAAAAGAAAGCCTCTCTAGATTAGCTATCAGACTGCTGAAGCAGTAACAAATCAGTCCTACGTCTGCACTAGCTAATTTTACGTTCCTTGCTAAAAGGTTGGACTCAGGATGAATAAATGATCGTCCCTATGCATTTTATAGTGAGGTTGTTAAAGTGGGGCTGGTGGGGAGCTCTAGGCACACAGATTTAAGTCTGATTGAGCCTGCATGGGATGAGAGCACCGGGACTCTTCCACTTGCTGCTGGGAAATGCCAATTTGGAAAAAAAAAATCAGTCTGTGCAGCTGATGGTCTTTGCACAGCCTGGATGCTATTAATCCAAATTCTGGTAAGACCCAAGAATAAAAAATGAGCAGCAGTGCTGACAGCTAGGAAAAAACCCAAAAGTGTTGCAAGGGGAAAAATGTTCAGTCTCTGCCTGCTGAGCTTGGTGCAGCGAGTGCCGATCGCCAGGTACGGGTACATCCTGCAGCTGAGACCAGGGTGTCCCGGGCTCTCCCCTGGCTCCAGAACAATCTTGGATGACTTGAGGATGCCGGACTCGTAACAGCCTCTGTTCCCCACTGCTCTGTTGCGATCTTTTCTATGCCATGAGACTGCAGGAACTCTGCTGTTCTTGCAGTGCAAATATTACTGGTATATTAACTTGTGAACATAGGTTTCTATGAATAATTAATTTCCTTTCTTAAGTTTTAAAGTTTAACCTCATTTTAATGAAAAGAAAATCATGGAGTTCGGTTCTTTTGGTAGAACTGCAATCCTTTTCTTTTTCCTTTTCCTTAACTTGTACCTGTTCTTCTAAACAGATTTTTTTTAGGGGGAAAAAACAGTAGGATTCAGCAAGTCTAAGCTAGAATAATGCAAGATGAGGAGTGCATATAGCCTTTGTTTTCCTGGATAATACATCTGATGAGTGAGACCTTGTCCTTCATGTGATATCTAACTCCACCATTGTTTAGTATATAAATTCACTTTTGTATATAAATACACATAATACACTTTCTTTCCTCCAAAGACACTTGATTATTGTAATATCTTCCCATGGCTATAGTGAACGCTAATGTTCCTGTAATTAAGGGCAGCCAGTGTTCGCTTACAAAGCTCTGCATCAGATTTCTGGTGCCTGCTCTAGTTCCTTTCTGGCTTTCCAGCAGCAGAAAGGAGCCAAATACCCAGCAGATCTCTCCATCTGATACTCAGCTGGGATGTGATGGGGGGAGGAAGTGTTGAAAAAGGGATATAGTCAGGGCCAGCGGTATGATGTTAAATGAATAACCAGCTGTTCCTAGAGGCATTGGGAGGCTGGAGATGGGCAGGTGCTATTACCTGAAATTACAGTTTTGTAGAGTGGTATTATTGCAGGCTTTCTCGTGCAGTTATAAAACAGGCATGGTAATGAATCATAAAGTCTAGAGCCATGAGTTTGCTCCACTTTGTGCCTTCACTCATTTCTCTTCTCGCTGCTGAATCCTGCATCCAACTGTCTACATCAGATAGATATTAGGGTAAATCTGGAGCGGTTCTGGTCCCCAAGGAGCCTAGTGGGAACTTTTAGCTTTCTTTCCAGCAGCTTCTCACCCCTAATGTGAAATTTGGAGAATATTCATTTTCATGCCTCCCTTTTCAAAACCACAATTTTTTGCACTATCTGTCAGCAAAATCACATAGCACTCACTTCTGATCTAAATTTCAGACGTCTCGCCTTAAGACCTAAGGATTACATCAGCAATTAGAGCTTTAGAGACCTTTTGTCTTAAGTGATTATTGCTGCAGAGTTTATTCTAAAACTTTATCTATCCTTACCCAGCCCATATACATCTGGACGGCATTCCAAGAATGCCATTCCTTGCTCCATTGTTTCTCTTGTGTTTTTATGTAACTATTCGAATCCAGAGATGCACTCACTTTTACATCGTAGACATGGTTTTAACTGGCACAGCAAACATTTTGCTATGCTTATCTGTAAAGAAATATATGTTAGAGATAATCTAATCTTAAATTTAAAGTTTAACACAAATACAGGGATGGATGACAACTTGTGAAACTATTTCTCTCCAAGACATGCTAACACGGGTGATAGGACACAGTAGACATTATATCTCAAATGGGGAAAAATGAATATTTAAGACCTACTTAGAAAATTCTGCATTGCTGTTGACAGCAGTATTGTATCTGAAGATGATCAAATAGAGCTTGAATAATTCATTGAGTGCATTTTGCAAAACTGTTCAAAATGTTTGTTTAAATTATTTATCCAGTTATATGTGCTAAACTCAGAGGAATGAACCCTCTTTAAAATACTGCAAATGTTTTACCATATTTCCAAAACAGAACCACCTTCCTATGATAATAGTAGCTCGATGCTCTTTGAGTGGAGGTTTTTGCAGTACCTGATACTGAAGTGAACGACGTGACCTGTCACAACCACTTGCATGTCCTTGGAATGGGCACTTGGCTGCACCCAGGGATGTAAGTGGATTGCAGAAAGCTGGGGTTAGCACAGCTAAGTCCTGCAGGGGTGTAGGAGAGTCCCTGAGCTCCAGGAAGCCTTTGTATGATCTGAGCAAAGCTTTCTATGGGGCAGCTATCGAGGGGGAAAAAGGCAGAAGCCCGGAGCCGAGACACCTGTTTTGTGTTTCTGGCTTTGCCTATGACCTTGGGCAGCCTCATAGATCTAGCCCAGCAAAAGCACTGAATAATGTGGAGCCCCTGAATGCTCTCCGGAGGTCTGATTTGTAGAAGATGTAAAAAACGGTGTGTAGCGGCAAGCACTCATCATGCATGTTAAAAAAAAAAAAAGAGGTCAAATTCAAATTTCAGAGATCTGCTCTGCTGCAGCTCACCAGTTTCTTTTCTCTCATTTTTCTCATTTTCTGGCAATGCCTGGTGCATATCCAGAGAACTGAACCCCCAAATTAAACCTTTTTAAATTATTATTAAAATACAACAAGGATGTGGTCATTAACCAGGCTTGTCACCACGATGCTGCTTACCCTCATCTGCTGACCTGACCTGACTCTCCTGCCTGGAGCTTTTTGGCCTTTACAGTGGGTAATTCTGAAGTGTGAATTTTTTTTCGCCTCTGATTACCCTTTTCCTTCTTTCAGTTTTAAAATATCCCTGTAACTTGTATTCCGTTTCCTTCCATTCTATGTTAGATCTTCCTCCATGAATGTATGTCTTGTCAAATCAAGAAAGCGTTGTGAACTGCAGAGTTTGCAGGAATAAGAGCAGCTTTCTGGAGGTATTTAGTCCAGTATGGGTGGTGGTAACTTTTAATATAACGATCAGTCGGGATGCTGCCTTCTATAAACAGATGAGCTAAACTCTTTCCTTTGAGATGCTATTTTAATATTCACCTTCATAATACTTTAATTAGCTTGAATACCACTCAGAAAGGCTTGCAAGACTATCCTTCCCATAGGTCAAGATGAACATCAGATTGTGCAGTCAAAAATGCTCATGTTTTATTCAATTTTCATGTAACCCAATAGCTTATGAGGGGAAAAAAACAAGATTGAATCTTAAATCCTCATGGCAAGGCATAGCAGCTTTTAACAAAACCTCTAAATTTATTGCTTTTAGGATCACTTTACCTGCTAATTCTACCTATAACATCTCTCAGATCAACTTCTTTGGACCATGTCCAGGTATGGGGCAGATGAAGCCGGGGTGGCTGCATTGAGACCAGCAGGTTGTGGGTGATGTTCTTCCAAGCAAGGGCACAGTTGTGACTTACTCTCTGTGGAGCAGAGCAGACTTTCTGAAGCTGGGCCAGGCTGAAAGCTGGCTCACGACAGCAGTCTTCCCTGTGCAGCACTTGGTCACAGTGCCTGGTGAACCATGCTATGGAACGGTTATTCCACCATTCTCCCTCGGAAAGGGAAAGGAGCCGCCCTGGCAGATGCCTGCACCCCTGTGCCAAAATCTGCTGTGCCGAGAGCTCTGCAGGGCAATCTGGAAGTGCCTCGTACCCAGGTGTCCGCTGCGGAAAAGCCTGTCCCAGCTTGGCGCTGTGTGATTAAACAGAGAACGATTTGATTCTTTCCTCTGTGCTAAAATTATCAGGCTATTTCCACACAACAGCGTAGCTCTATATTCCCACTGTCCTCCCACTTGTGTCAGCAGTATAGTGGAATAATTTATTGGTACTACATTGCTACAAAAATCTGCTTAGCACCTTTAAGAAAGCAAGAGCACAACTTTCTGCTTAAAATTCCTTAAAGACCAATTAATTTCTGATTTGCCCTTCAAAGCTATGTGATCTGGCTCTGTAGTATTTTGCTATAGGATATTTTCCCATGCTCGTTTTGTTCTTGTCTTACTTATATAAATGCACAGAAAACAGGCCTCAGAGGGAGCTCCGGAGGTCATCTGGTTCATCCCTGTGCCCCTGGGGAGGATTACTCGTCTGTTGTCTGCCAACAGCCTTAAAACCTCCCGTAAATGGGAGCCTCATGGCTTCGCCAGGCAGTCGGTTGTTCACTGGGAAGTTCTCCTGATGTCTAGGTAGGATGTTCCTTGCTGCAGTTCATGGACATTTCTTCTTGTCTCCTCCATGACAGAAAAGGACAAATACTTGAAGTCTTCGTGTCCCTCTTCCCTGGACAAAGCAGTCCAAGAGCGTCACTGGTGCTGGTTTTCACGACTGGGGTCATCCCTGCTGTCCGCTGGGCTCTCTCCAATCGTTCCCATCTTCCTTGAAGAGTATTGCTAAAAACAGGACAGAGCCTTCCAGCTGGGGCCTCTCCAGCGCGCTGCGGGGTGGAAGGAGGGTTTTTGTCCCGCTAATGAACAAGACACCTGGGTGTTACCTGCCACGAGTGCATCTGGTGTCACAACCTGGGCACTCCTGACCCATGGTTAGCTTGCAACCCGCTATAAAGTTCCCCAACCTGTAGCATATTTATGAATTTTCAACAATTTTCAGACCTTTTTAGCCTAAGGCCATCTCCAAATTAATAAATGTATTCTGTAGTCCGTGTGTAATGCAACAGCTATTATTTAAAGTAGCAGACAGTATCAGAATAGTAACAATAGTAACAGGCTTAGACTATCCTAACTATTACACTTCTCTGAGAGAAATCTCTCGATATGTCTTTGTGAGAACATTTTTTCAGCCATTTCTGTTCCTATCTTATATAAGTTAATTTATAGCCTATTTCTCAAGCTTGCTGATTAGCATACCATGAGACTTCATCAAAAATTTCACTGAAGTCAAGGTGTACTGGAAGATTTAAATCTCTTTTTACTAATATTTCTGTAGAAGACACAATCATTTTTGGCTCCAGAACTGGTCTTCTGAGCGCACACCAAAAGCCTTAATGTTCCCCAGAGTGTTGTCTTTGCCAAGTTGCATAAAAATACACTTAGCAATAATTCTGCTGCAGTATTAACATTTTAAATCCACACATCTTATAGAAATATCATTAATCTGTCTTTATTGAAAATAAATCATTTGCCTCATTACAGATATTGTCAAAATACTGAAATAAGCTCTTCCTTCTCTCCACATGGAAGGTGCAAATTCACGGTTGTCTGGAAGCCCTGGGAAATGAAGTGAGGTCCTAGATATCACAGGGTCCATGGGGACCTGGACAGCTGAGTTTAGAGGGAAGACATGCCAGTTCCTAGCAACTAAAAATTAAAAAGGTGAAAGCCATTTCACAGCCAGTCTGCGAGGAGAAGAGATTAATTGCGCACAGTGAGTCGTATTTGATTACTGGGTCCCATGAGTAATAATGGGTTTCCTGAAGACTAAAGAGAGTAATACAGAACAGTCAGAAAGAAATATGGGCAGATATTAAAAGGTAACTATGAAAGGGAGAAAAATATATATGAAACCACAAGGCACGTAATTAACTTAGCATTGGACTAGATTTGTGTGCTTAATTATTTCATGCAGCTTCATAAAGCTCTGAAGGAAGTTCATAAGTGGCTTAAAAAAACAGAATTCACTTTAACAAAAGGTCATTAAAATCCTGAATGAAATCCTGGTCCTTTTAAGGTCAATGACTCCTCTTGGTTCATTCATACTGGGATCTCACCCTATGCCAAGTGTGGAGTTCTTGACTCTTTGGGAAGTATTCACGTGGCCTAATTTAGGACTTTTCGCTTGGGTATCTTGAATTGCTCTCTGGAGACTGCATTGACACTACGGGGAGCTCGGCCTTGGCTTAGACCTGAAGTTGGGAGGTGTGAATGCTCCCCTCTGTCCTCACAGCTCTTAAAAGGGAAAAAGTGCACAAGGGGCTCCTGCCTCTCCGAGATTCTACATTCCACAGCGAGGTGACACTGCAAACAGGAAATCAGGGAGGCAACTCGTATTTTCATAGATACGGTAAACGTCAAATGCCTTGTAAAAGGTGTTATACATAACTTTGTCAATTCTTGGAGGAAAAAAAGTCAAAGAAAATAAACAGGGTTTGACCAACTAGAATCAACACACAGGTTGTGTGCTTTGCAGTGTGGCATGTGACATTGCAATTCGTGTTTTTAATGTTGGAGCCTTCTGCTTTCTCTTGGGTTGTTTTATCTCCTTGCAGTGACGGTGGCTTTGCCTTGGGGTGACCTTGTGAGCATGTGGAGTCACTGCTGAGCGAAACCCTGGAAATGAGGCAAAATGAACGGTGGTGCTAAGGATACAGCCTGCTGGAGGGAGCAGAAGGTGATATAACCCTCCTGGCTGTCTTGCAAGCAAGTAAAGCAAGGGGAAAGGAGCTGACGCCGGGCTCCGTGGTGAGGGAAAAGTCTGGAGAGCAGGGAGAGAGCGCGAGCAGTCTCGAGGACTCTGCCCGAGGAATGCTGAGGAGCGATAAGGAGACGCGGGGCTCGCAGGTGCGCGGGGAGTGCGGATGTTTTGTTAGATCTGCATATTTCTTTCTGTGTCTGGCTCGCAGCGCAATCGCGTTACAAAGTCCAGGTGTTAACGTGCTCCGGCGACTCCCTGCATCTGGCGACGCGGCGGGACGCGAAACGGGGTGTCCATGATGCCGGAGAGGACGGGGATGGGCATCCTCATGCAGCTGGCGCCTCGGCAAGGGCCGACCGTCCCCGGTGCGTGTCCCTCCGAGGGCTGAGGGTCCCCACGAGGGGACAGGAGACCCCAAACCTGCAGGAGGATGGACGCGGCGCCGCTGGAGTCACTCACCCCAGTAACACCTCTACCTCCCCTTGATCCTCGTTTGGAAATCGCAGCTGGGGTCAGTTTTGCCCCCCTGAATAGAAGGAGGGCAGGATCCAGCCCTCTGGGAGACAGGAGTTTGTATGATGTAGTTTAAGGATAAGGGGAAAAAAAAATGACAGGCCTAATTCATGCCCTTCCAAAATTATTATTTTTCAGCTGGGGAAGGAGGAGACAGGATGTGGTAGAAAAACATTTACAGGAGTTTGGCATGTCAAAACCTGAATGATGGATTAACAGCTTATGCCAGATTTTACCTGCTTTTAAGCAGGTAACATTTCTTACAGCTCAACAAGCTGCTGCTTGCCTAGAGCTACACTTTTCTTCTCCAGGCGAGCGAAGCCCCGGGACCTCGTGCAGCTTTCATTAGCTCCGACTTTCTCTCAAATGTTTTCCCCTGCAAACCTAATTTCACTCTGGGAAGCTGCGGTGATTGCAAAGAAAATCGAAATTTGTGTCCTTTTTATATTTTTCTTCCTGTGGATTTGCTCCTGGTTTCTTGGTGGGGGAGGAACCGAGTGTTTCAGGGTGTGTGGACAGTCGAGTCGCATGCCCGTAATCACAAGGCTAAGGGCAGCAGCTGGAATGCAGAGGATAAAGCAGAATGTAAATCCATTCACTGCAGCAATTTAAGGTGTGGGAGGTCTCTTCTTATGCACAGAAAGGTCCTGTCAGTAAACGAAGCAGGAATCTTTAGCCTGCAAAACAGAGCTGCCTTTTGAATCTCTGGTTTCCCCTCTGCATTGTGCTGGAAAAAAGAAGAAGAAAAAAAAAGGAAATATAAAGCAGCCCTTTTCCCCCTCCTCCCCCTTGCAAAATGTCCATAAAACAATTTCATTGCAAATGGCTACTGTATGCAATGGTAACAGCTTAGCCTTTCCCACTGTATTGGAAGTAAACGGTCCCTTTTCTGCCTTTTTTGGCATGTCCCGTGGTATCTCTCATAGGAATGGAAGTTTATCCTCCATGTCTTGCCTAATTTTCCCCTACATGATTTTAGTTTTCCCACGGTAAGATTAAGCTATTCTATATACCATCAGTCCCATAATAGTCAGTGAACTTTAAGTGAACTCTAACATCTAGACTCAAGTCATTACATTACCCTAATAAGTTCATTGGATAGCTGAGTATTTCAATATTAATCTCTCTAGTAAATGTCTATATGCACTGCAAAGACTTTGGTATAAATGGCTCCCTCCTTGAAGAGCAGGAGATCAAAATAGCCCAACTCTCAGTGAACGTGGCACAGAATTTCATAATATACCACAAAAAGAAGATGCAATTTGTCATCTGAGCCCCAAATCAGCAACCTGCAGCTTTGCAGGTTGGAGGCTGGATCTGGATGAGAAAGGTGCAGGTTCCCAGCTGCAAAGAGGCGATGGGAGAGCGAAAGGAACTGAGCAGAACTGCGCAGCAGAGCAGGGTTTGCAGCCAAGGCTTTGGAGGCTTTTCCCTTGCTTCCTCTTCTTGCATCAGTTTGATTCACAGAAAATGTTAGTAAAAGAGGCAAATGAGTGGTTAAGAAGGGATAGCAAGTGTTGCTCGGGCCAGGCTGGAGCATGCGCGTCCCTCTTCCCTTGCCAAAGCCCTATCTGCTAAAAAGCAGATCTGAAATTAAGATCCTTTGTTCTTCCTTTGAAAACCTGAAGTATTGGCTTTGATTTGTTTTATCCGGCTACGTAAGGAATACAGTCTCCATAAATGTGAAAGGTTACATTTCAGACAGCCGGGGAGTGGCATCACTTTATAAATATTTTGGAAAAGCCCAGGCCTTAGATAATGGTCCCTAAAGATATTTGGGCCTGATCCAATACCTGCTTAAGTCGATGGGAGTTTCTATTATTGGTTTCAATGGGCTTTGGATCTGACCTTCCCCAAACTGCTACTACAGAGCAGCTCGTGAATGGAAGTTGGACTGAGATTTTCCTGCTCCATTTTGGGGAAGCAGCAGAGCGAGAGGGGGACGCTGGTTAAAGTGATAACTGTATTAAAACCCATTTGGCTTCAGATGAAAGACAGAGCGAGCCTGTCGGTTTAAGCATATGCAGGACTTAGCAATTGCACTGGAACATTGGCAAGAGCTTAACTTGCACAAAAACATCTTTACCACTAAAATGCAATTTGAAAAGATACAACGCAGGGAGGTAAAAGAGGTTATGCAGTACAATTCTTGAAAACACTGGAATTCTTCATGACTTAATATATCCATGAACAGTTGCTCATTCTGGGGTAGAGAAAAGTAGTTTAACTCTTCACTTCCTAGGGTAGATGTTGGTGGTTGGTGAAGTGCAACAACACCTGGCACTTCAGTTACATTTATTTCTTGCTTCTTGAATACTCCTGCAAAGTTCTTGACCCGTTCTCCTGGTTAAAAATAGACATTTTTCTATGTATTCTAGGAAGGAATGAATAAATCATGGGAGGGCCTCTATTTTACATTGAATGCCATAGCTGAACCAGCCTGGATGGAGTAGATGTTCTCTATCACCTACCTGAAACAAGGTTTAATTTCCCTAGTGCCCAATTCTGCATCTTCTCTCCAGCAGCCCTGTCACAGTTCCTGTCACTCTGTGCATGTGGGGCTTGAGCCTGGTTTGTACAGAGCAAATAACCACCCAACAGCCTCATCACTTACAATCTCACTGCACAGGAGAACACAGAGCTGGATTTCTTATTACACAAAGCTGATTTGGTTAAATTTGATGTTACTGGGGCTGCACCCACCCTACCTCAAGACAACCACCAATTCCACTGCAGATCTTTTTCTAGAAGGCCCAATAGCCATTACACCAAAGACCCTCCCGAGCTTGGATTTCATTTTAGCTTGCCCTGGGGTTGAGGAAAGCTCTCCAGTGAGGGCAAATCTTAAGAGTAACCATTGATCTGGATTGCAAAAACCCTGCTAGTCAATAAATCTGCACAGGAAAATCCCATTGCGGCATGGACTAGACTTAATTAAGCACAGAGCTTAGACCAATCTATATCAACATAAGCTTTATTTCTGGGCAGCTTTATTTTTTGCCCGGATCGCCTAGCGGCGGAGCACCTAACTGCACAATGGTGCATTGTTCCTTTCTTCCTGTCCTGGCTCCTGAAGGAAGGGGAGGAAGTGACTAATAAGGCTGTCGGGCTCCAGAAGAAAGAGCAAACGGGCTCAGAATTGCCATTTTGGGGTAATTCCAGCCAGCGCAGGCCACATGGACACACGTCGTGTCCCTGGGTACGATCCCCTGCGTTAGGCGGTGGGTAATGTCAGGGATTTCCTGGCTGGAGGGTGCTGAGACTCTCCGTCAAGTGCTCCGGGGCTACTGTAGTCTGCGCTGGTGCATTGTTGTGCTCAGGCGGGAACAGGAAAGCCAACAACTTTCCTGGAATTAAAATAAAAAATGAACGCATTGCTTATAAAAAAATACTTCCGAGATAAGTCACTTGTAAAGGACTTGCAGAGGACTTGATGACTTATAAGGCAATCTGTACCGAGGCAGCCGTGAGAAGTGCAATGAGCTGACAGGCACTGTCCTTCCTAAGTGCGACTTGAGTAAGGCAGTGGTGGCGGCTTGAAGGACTTGGGGCCTTGGCTGGGAAGGAGCTGGACTATCCCCAGGAGAGCTGTTTTGGGTGGGAAACGGGAGTTTCCCCTTCTCTGGTGTCGTTATTTGATCAGAGGCAAGAGTGAAGCTCAGCTCTTGCCCTGCCGCCCCAGTTGGGTGAGGGAGGGATCAGCCTCTGACGACAACAGGTCAGGAGATGCCGAGGAAACAATATCCGGAATTTGGAAAGCAAAAGTTACTTCTCATCCAAATTTAGCCTTGATTTCCTCCTCCTTGGGAATGTTCTTTCTGCCATGTGCTATTCCCCGTGCCCGTCTGTCTCCCAGCCCAGCTCAGGTCACGCTCCTGCACCGCGCAGTGTATTAAAGTGTTCCGTACAATAATTCACCGGGGAGGTTTCGGGGCGGTAGGCATCAAAAGGAAACATTCAAAGGCACCAACAGGAAGATAACTGATCTCCAGGCCGTTTTATTGCTTGTAAAACTTTATTGGAGGTAGAAAGAGCAGGGATAGATAATGTTTTCACCGTGAAATCATAGCACAGTATCTTTGTGTCAAAACAAAATGAGTTCACTTCTCCCAAGATTAACACTTGGTACCAGCTGGTGCAGTATCACCTCAGGAGGGGCTTATTATTATTTTATTTTTTCTTTTTTTTTGGTTAAAGAATTTCATTTTGAGTAGTGTCTGTTGGAATTTACAGACCACCTATGTTTGGAATGCTTGCACAGAAGTTATAAATAAAATTATTTGCTAAAAATATTTCCTAGTACAAACAAACTGGGTTTACCAAGGTAAATATACGGTATGTATTCACACATATTTTATATCGGTTACTGTGGTTCTTTTAACATTTGCTTGCAAGATAACGTGGTGTGGGTACATTTCTAACTTTTTTTAGCATACAGTGATGGCTAAAACCTGGGACACTAATGAAATAATTAATTTGAGTCTGCCCTTCTCTTCTCCATCCACATAAGAATCTAAGTACCTTACATTCATTAGCAGATTTAATCCAGCAAATAATATTATGAGACAGGGAAGTTGTTTTATATAAGGGGAAAACGCAAGCAGCTTAGAGATGAATTATGTGGAATAAAGCTGGATTCAAATTCCCAAAGTCTCGGCTCTGTGTGTTCTCCAGAATATGTTATGTCTGTTGTGTTTCTGGAAGAATTGATCTCGTAAGAGTTACTGCTGCTGGTATCTAAAATAAATGAAGGCAAAGACGGTTTCTTTGAGGAGTTCCCTCTTTATAAGATATGACCTGCTTGATTTTTCAGATGTAGAGATAAGAATGGAAATCTGAGGAAAAATGGGATGGTGAATATGGATTTGTCTTTTCACAATACAATCTCATATGTGATTTTCCATCACCATGAATTTACTGAAACTGTTTACATTGCAAACAAACTAATTCTCATGACTTTGCGAGGAAGTATTACTTTTTTTCAAACAGCAAGTTATTTAGCATAGATTGATGAGTTTTGCCTTCAAACTTGACGTTATCAGAGAAATAGCTCTTTGTGCACAAAGGTGTGTTATATATGTGTGTTCCAAAAATCTCTTCTTTATCCTCTTTTCCTGCAAGCCCCTCACTCCAGCCTTGCAGTGGACACGATGGAGCAGCTTCCTTAGAGGAAGCTCCATTGACTTTAAAGATCAGACTGTCTATAGTCGTGATCAATTAGGGGAGAGAACGAATCAGCCCATTGCGGTGACGTTCCTGAGCAACGCGAAGGCTCTGCAGCCCAGAGGAGTGCAGTCACCTTCTGTTCCTTGCACGGTTTCCACCCCATATCCCAGAATTTCTAACCCAGCCAGCAGACGAGCACCACGCTGAACGGACGTGCTGAGATGTGAATCACTTCCCTACATGGGAATCTTGTCAGCCACTATTTTGTATCTTTTTTTCCTCTCACTAAACAATGGTCTTCAAAAAAATACCCCTAATTCTACTTGCCTTGCACATACAATAGCAGAACCAATGATTTATTAATTTCTGCTTAAAGCAGTGGATTTTGGAAGCCAGAGAGTTTTACTAGTTTTGTCTAGGCAAGGATATGGCTTGACACACTCAAGTTGTATCTGCTAGGAACATTGAAAGGGAACCACTGTTATATTACAATCACTATGTACTTTTTTTTCCTGGAGAAGTCTTGCAGCATGTGCTTTGTAAAAATTACTTTAATATGTAATTAGCACAGCCAGGAACATTTTCTGAACTGTAACTTTTCCTCTGATTTTGATTTTCTAAGCAAGTCTAGCCAAATCACGGCAAAGAACGCAGCATCAGAAGAAAGTTATTGCAACAAAGCTGGACTCCATGTCAATAAAATAATGCCAATATCATTTGGTAGGAGTGGAAATGCATAGGAATTTCCTCCTACATCTTGGGAAAGATGTATTTGTAAGAAACTGGAGGATTCAGAATTAATTTTAAACATTTTTATAGAGGACTTCCAGGGTAATGTGAAAATAACACCAGCTTAAGAAATCTGAGTCAGTTCCTTATATGAATAAAATTCATTCAGCATACACAGCATGCCTTTCTGTAGAGGAAAATGATCCTTAATACATTACATGTTAGTTTTCACTTGGAAGGAGACAAAAGAAATTGATGGCAAAGCCTATATATTGTAGTAACGCACACACACAGCTCCGCTGTACATACTCAAAAGGGCAACAGTTCCGCTGATTTATGCAGCAAGTTCGTTGGGCTGGTTTCTGTAGAGACAAGAAAACAAATAAAACGTACTGTGTTCCAGCCGTAATGTAGGTCCCAAAGACTACGGCAGGAAAGACGCCACTAACTGCAGGTAGCAAGGGGGACATTGGGTATGTGCCACCACTCGGGGAGACAGCACCGGCTGCAGCCCCCGCCGTGGTGGCATGAGGCACTTGTTCTTGGTTTGATTATGAGTAAAACTCAGTAAAACTACATAAATACTATATTTTTCACCAATCCAAGCCCGAGTACAAAAGTGAAACACAATCTCCTGAGCAGTAATTTGTCTCCTTGTGATTGAAGCAGAATACAAGTGGCTCTGAAGCAAAATACCCCAAAGAGGTCCCCGGACCACGTTTTCAGGACACCTCTAGCTGTGAATATCCGATGACTTGCATCTGAAGAGATGAAAATGTGGGTGTCCTCAGGAGCTGAAACCTAGTATTGTTTTGGATGGGTTTTTGAGCAGGGTGGTCAAATTGCTCAGTTCTGTCTTCAAAGGCAAGGAGGTAGGTCCAAAGCTGGAGGTGGGTCTGAAGCTGCAGGTGGGTCCAAAGCTGGAGGTGATCGGTAGCTCCATGGAGCCAAAGCAGCAGTCCATGCCCTACACAGGACCTGGAGAGATCACAGCTCTGAAGGGATCCCTGAAATGATCCAGGCCACTTTCTGATAACTTCACTGACGTGAGTCTGGCCAACAAAATAGTTCCCTTTTTAATTCGCTGATTTTGAAAAAGGGAGAAGATTTGAGCAATTTTGAATGGTAAGAAAAGACAAAGCTAGATAAAGATAAAACTAGATAAAACTTTTCCACCGTATTACAAAGTTTTGGGGCATAGAGAGAGCTTCTCTTTCCCTCCTGAGCCATTACAATCCATTAAGTCAAGACTTCCGGATGGAAAAGCTGTAAGTAATTAGGCATTGCCCAAAACAAGTCATTTTGCCGCTGTGTCTATTGTGTCAGCAACATTCGTGTTAATGCAGAAGGAGCTGCCAGAAGAGCTGATATGGTCAATAAGTCATGAACTAAAATACTTTCTTCCTCCATAATTGTTCCTTTATGTTAGGAATTTGCATTTTAATAACTCCCTAATTATTTATTTACTCAATATGGTCCACAGTATGCAATTTAAGGTGTTTTAAGTGCACATTTAATTGACTGTACATAATAGCTATTGGTGAAATGTATGTAATTAGAAAGACTATAAAATGTCTGTTATATGTAAGTAATAGTTACTGTTCTATCTCATGTTTCTTTGTAAGGAAGATTGTAAAAGTAGTTAAAAACCTGAACCAGCCTAAGCACAAGAACCTTTACATTTTTACATGGCTTTATTTTTAATACAGAGAAAAAAACCAAGACCTTCTAGAGCTAAATCAGTTCAATTTCTGTTTATGTCATTGTGCCTCTTCCACCAACCGCTCTGATGACCAGAGTTTGGCTCCGCAGTCTGGATTTTCATCCTTAACTGAATTTCCTTGCTATGGTTGGCTTAAGCCAGCCTTTTAATACTACCTGAAATGCAACCTGAATTTTGTGGTTAAATGAACGATAATTGTGAACTGCTTGGCCCTCGATATATTTTCTGCTTTAGTGCTACGATAGTGTCTGGAAATTCCAGTTCCTGGCGTCAAGGGGCTCGAGTCACTTCCACGATTTCTAGGAATAGCTGTGACCTGCTTTTCACACCACTTCTATCTTTTCAGGCTAACCTGAGCTGGTAGAAACAGAACGCTATTGAAGTATGTGCTTGGTAACTTCGTTTTTTCCTATTTAATTGCAGGTTTCATGTTTATAGTAGAAGAAGGGCATCTTGTAAAGGCACCTTTTTATAGTGGATAGACCATAAAAGTGTAGGTAGGGGCTTCTGTTGCACAGCGGCGTTCAGAAATGTCCTGCTGCGCAGTTATCAAGTGAGGTTGTGTAGGAAAAGCAGAGGGAAAAAAAAAAAAAAGAAAATACAACCAACTCCTACTTGGCTACCTCAAACCAGACAGTCCTTGGTCGTGTGGGACCAAATGTCAAGCTGGACAAAGAAGGCAAGTGTGCAGTGAGATAGGCTATTGTGGAGAATGAGAAGGAATAAAAACAACGTGGACAATAGTGACATTTCTGTCCATGCAGTGGGTGCAACACACAGTGCCTCACTTATCTGAAAAACTTGTGGGGCGCAAGTCCTAGTATGACTATTATTAAATGCCTGTTGTTAAAATCTACTACATCGTATGAAAACCATTAGCTTTCTTGTTAATAACTGTTATTTTTTGAGTTAATCTGGATGAAAATAATTAAAAGTTGTCCTAGTTGTTATGATTATTGTACCAAATAAAGAGGATAACAACTTAATGCTCATTCAAAGCGTACTTCTTTCTCACCTCTCCCCTTCTGTTGAAAGATTTAGCGTATGACTGACTCAGTATGGTACTGATTCATTGATTCATGCTTGGGAGAACAAGAAAGTTATTTTGAATAGAATTAAATCTACAACAGATTGATGTAAGTGGCTCCCTGTGAGATTCTTCACACTGCAAATCAATGCATTTCTTCCAGTCCAGGGCTTCACAGCATCAGCGAAACTCGCTTTTGTGGCACTAGGACTCCAGAACTGTTTGTTTTTCCTCCAGAGAAGGTAGATGGTGCCTGTCATGTCAGATATGGTGAGGAGATGTGGGAGAAGAGGGACAATACACTGTATTTCATATGAAAGCTGATAAAGAATAGTACTTTTACACAGGACTAGATATCCTACTCCAATCACATCTTTTGAACATTCAAGTGCTTCCTTTTGTAGTATCAGCATCAGCATCATCCTATTTAGCTTTCCAGGAGAAAGGTATGCTTCATAATAATCCCATTAGGTAGATAATATCCTTGCCCTGTTCCTAGGGGAGAGTTAATGACCATTCCTATTGTTCCTCTTCTTTTGATTGCTTGGGAGGCAGCAGGTGGAGGGCTCTTCTAGCTCGTAGATTCAGGTCACCGAAATTTAAGACCTAATTAGATCCTCACAGCTTTGGTCCAGAGCACCTTGGAAGCATTAAATCATTAAGGTCCTTAAGCTGATGACTCATGTAAGTCCTGCTCTTCCTTGCAATCAGGACTCATCTACACTACAAATACAAGAGGAACAAGGGATTACATTACCATGGAATTGTTACTTGACCTGGTAAGAAAACAGTTAAAGCATGTAGGGTGCATGGGATCTGCATGGCTTCTATTCCTTCTCATGTGCAAGAAATTATTATTTTAATTTGTTCTTTCTGAAGTTTTTTCAGCAAACGACTACAGAAAGTTAAAGAAAACACGAATGCGCTTGGAAAACTCTGGGGAAGTTTTTGCTTGCACAGACCTCTCTTCAGTGAGCATCATCCAGAGCTGAATACTGTGGAGTACCAGCAAAAACATACCAGGTTTTCTGTCAGGTATCTATTAATGTCTCTGTCATGTTAAGATAATACATCTTTCTGTGCGTTATGTAGGTGACCACTGGCTGTTGTGTTCAAAGGTCAGTTGTTCTGAAGTGCATTTGCATATTTTATCTATGGATGTTTAAATGTAATAATCTATTCTATATAAAGAATTTTATCTTAGGCCATCTTTAGAAGTTTGTGCTAATGTGGAATTTGATGGGTCTTCATCTCTTGTTTAATGCTATTTCTATTAGTGTTCTATTAGTAGCTTCTATAACAGTGTGACAAAAGTATGTGAGTATGTGAGAGTAAGAGTAAGTGAGAGCAAGAATGGCCCCGCATGCAGATCACTCTTTAAATTGGAAGATCACAGTGCTCTATACATTGCAAACTCAATACAAAAGCAGTTCTGTGCAGATGAAACAATAACAGGTGGAATTTATTTCAGCGAAGCCATGAGAAAGGGCCTAATTAGAGAATAACTAACGTCTCCCTGTACCAAAGCAGAGGACAGTGACTGTTGCTGGTGGAGCTCCTGGTGACTCTGAGGTCGGCTCAGGTGGATAAACTGCAGCCTCACGGCAGGAAGGGCTGGGGCTCGGGAGGTGAGCGGTGGTGAGTCTGGATTTATGTCTCTGATTCATAAAAATGTCCCTGGGCTGGACTCAAAGTCTCGTGGAGGCTTTGATGGGAAGCAGTTACTGTCTGGTCAAAGAATACTTTTAATGTTTGCTCCAGGTGTCAGGTAGCTGTAGCCTGAGGTGAAGAGGGATTAAGGGCAGGTTTGTGGCAGTTCATTCATGAAATCCCTGTAGATTTTTAACTTGGTCCTTATCCACTGATGTTAACAATGAAGGCGCCCTCTTCTCCAAGCTAGTCCAGAACTCACTATATAAGTGGGATGCTTATCAGGTTGCAAAATATTACCAAGAAGTAAGAGGATTGGTGAAATTGTTTCATATCAGTGCTGGAAAATCAGCATTGCCTTACTGAAAAAAAAGCCAATTAAACATCAAAATGGTCTTTAGAAGATCAAAATCTCTGCTTGCTTCATTTCCCTGACCATATCTGTGTGACACATAAGCTCAAGAAGAAAATACATAATTAGCTAAAATTCAGTTGCAGTCAAATTTCTGTGGTTCATTAAAGAAGTTTTATAAAAGCCTTTTAAAGCCTGAAAGCAAATCTCAATCTTCCCTGAGGTTACAGTAGGTGTTTAGTCCAGCACTAAGTTTAGGCAGGGTTCCTAAAGATGGAGAGAACTGAACAAACACTTTGGCTAAGGGCTTTTTGGATGGCTTTGGACAGCTGCTTCATGAACCGTTTTGACACGTGGTCTTTTAAAAGAAGGACCCCAGGAGATGAAGCGGGTGACTCCAGCCCTGCTGTGAAGAAGGGCTTTGGAATGACCTGGCACAACAAGATTAGCAGCTCAGGTGTTACAGTGTTACTGTATTAACAATAAAACCTAAAGCTAAAATTCTGACCACTACCTCATAAAACCGTAGGGCACCTGTTTTCCTTGGAGTCTTCGCTCTGATATATCCGAAGGAGGAATCTCTTTGAAGGTCTGTTACTGAAGGATGTTGAGGCACTTCTGTTGGTGCTTTGACTCCATTGTGAAGGCAAGGAAAATTCCAGCAAATTTTAAGATCTGTCAAGGTGCTTTATCTCTAATTCATCACTTTGCTGGTGTCTGGGCTTGAAATTGCTAATTCTGCTAGTGCTGGGGAAACCTCATTCTCCCCAAGTTCACTTGGAGCTCCAAAGAGACTCAATGCAAGACTCAATGGGTCAAAAAGGGTGGGTTCACTAAAAGCTTCCCTATTTATAGCTGTGATGAAATGGTAGGGCTCTTAGCTTATGACTTCATGGACCATGAATGTCCATTTTTGTATGATAATCAGAGCCAAAATAATTACAAAGGTCCATAATGAAAACATTGAAAAGATGGAACACAAAACTTAAGCTATTGCAGAAGAGCTAATGTCTCATACAATAGTGATGTATGTTTAGAGTCAGGAGGAACGCCTGCTAGCATTTTAAGGTTGAAACTCTAAGTAATTCCATTTTTTTCAGTAAAGTCACCGGCATCTGGTATGTTATTAAGTAACTCAGTAGAGATCTGTTAAATGCATAACCTCCCTGCACAAAGGACACATTCTTTTACCAGACTTCTTCCTTTAACCCCTACTCCACTTTGGTACTCCAAATGACTATTTTGCAAACTTGGTAGAAACAAATCCCTGCATCTATTCACTGCCACCCTCACAGGTTTAGGCTCATATATTGCTTTCAGTCTGAAACATCTCTTTGGTTTCCAGTGAATCCTGATGATTTGGACTTCTTTCTTAAGAAATACCTGGAGATTTCACCCCAAAAGAACAAACTCCTGACAAGGAGGCAGCTCTGGCAGGTGACCACCACATGGCATAATGGTGCAAGATGATGTTAAGGAGATTGGTTTCAGTCTCTTCAGGATATGAGGAAGCGGCATTCATAAAAAGTGAAAGACAACTGTCATTTAGGGCCCTTTTTGTAGGAGATCGCTTATATAAACTCTTATTTATCAAGTAAATTTGTGCAGCAGGTGCAATTTTGACCTGGATCTGTGCTCCCTTGCACACTGGCCGACGTACAGCAAGCTCATGCAGCTCCAAGAGTTTTCCTAAGGGCAAATCATATCTGGACCCAAGATTTTCTTTTAAGTTGTGATGAAAATATATCCTAGACTCATGTTATTGATCTAGGTTTAGCTTTTCTGGAGAGGAAAAAAAAAATGGTGTTTGCACATAAAATGGGTGACTTGTTGACTTGTTATCACTTCCAATCTCTTCCAGCTTTGGGTTTCTACAATGCTCACAATGCACGAGATCTTCTGCACATGGCACATACCCTCACAAAGAACAAAATCTGTAAATTTTAATATTATCTGAAATGATGTGATTGGTAGCTGGAGAAGGCTGCACGAACAGCTGAGACAGAGCAAGATGTTAACATTAAATTTGCATTTTGCTTTCTTCCCCACAGGAGATAAAGCTATATTTAGCTGGCTATAACAATGACCCAAAAGGTGAAATTGGCCATGAATAATGCAACCATTTACTACCTATCCTAATAAAAACACTGCTTATTTTGATTATAGAAGAAAGAATATCAACACATTAACATAAGACTTAAGGAAGGAAAAGAAAGAACCTGCGTCCTATAGCCCTCTTCTACTCTGTACAGCACCCTCAAAAGGTGCTCGTAGTGTTAATAAAAGTAATCTGTGCAAGTGTTAAAATATCCGGTGAATGAGAACTAATCAAGAAGTTAAACATGTACCAGCTAACAGCAAAGTTCTGATGTATCTGTAATTGATGTAGGGAGGGAACTGCAATTTACTCTAACTGTGGAGTGATTGGAAACAGCTTGTTCGGTGCTTTGGAGTGCTTGTCCAGCAGCATGACATGCTTCTTTAATAAGAAGTTGGTATTATATCATAATATGACTCAAATCTTCATTGTTCTTCCACATCGCAGTATTTTGATGTGATCTTTCTTATGACTTCATTGTCATTTAAATCAGCCCTAGACATCTTTATTTCCCTGATGTTTCTTTCACAAAATACTTATTTTTTTCTCCATTGCTTTCTTTTGTGTCCTGGGCCCAGCTAATGTTGAAATCTCTGCTGTCACAGTCTGTCTGGGTCTTGGTCTTAACTAGAAATGATCTTCTGGGTTATTCAGAAACCTTTTTGCAAATACATTCCTAGCAGATGTCTGCATAAATGAGGCCCTCATGAATATGGTATCTCATGGGTTTGGGTAAAGTATCAATCTATCTCTGAAATATTCTCAAACCAGACTGTAATTTCTATCTATTTTCTTTTAAATTCACCCAGAATGTAGTTTATATCTATTTTCTTTTTTGATTCTGCTCCGCGTGTTACATTTGAATAAGCTCATCATAATCCTGTTAATCACCATTCCGAGATTGCACTCTTCTAAATTCACAGTAGTACCAAGAATTATCCAGATTAGCTTTGATTTGTACTATGTACTCCAGGGCATAGGTAATTAGCTCATTTAATAATGATTTTAAAATGTTTAAAATCTAAACAAAACAACACGTTCCTACTGTTGTATTCAGGTTTGATCCTTTTTTTTTTTTTTTTTTTTTTTTTCCTCCCCTTTCATGATGAGACAAGATTAATAATTATATAAGCCCTTGGGCTGGTATACATGAGCATTGAAGTGAATTATGACACAAGCAGACTGCTAAAAAAGCCACAGTAATTTTGCAGAAATGGGGTCAAATTCTGGAGCGCAGTGACTGACTACATTGCTGCAGAAGTCAGCAGAGATGCTTGTCTGCTATATTCGGTCCACGCGAGCTAATATAAACTTGAGATTTTAGCACTGTCATGCTTGTGCACTCCGTTGCCAAGCTAATAACACTTCAACAACATGCTAATTGCTTGGTTTTGTGCTGTAAGTGCACCTCTAACATTTTGTGAGGTAATGGGAGCAAAACAAGAGATGGCTCAAATACATGAACATAAAATGTGTGGTTTCCAGATTCAAAGTATGAAGGGGGAAAGAGAAAGAATTCTCAGGCTGCAATAGTTTGACCAAGGATCAGAGGAGTCAATGGGAGCCTTTCCATTTTTCTTTCAATGAGATTTAGATCAGATCCCTTCGGGGAGTCATAATGAAGTTTATTTCCATTATAAATATACAGTTGATATGTCAAATTGCACTACCATCATGAGAAAAAGATTATACATAGTTGTAGCCCAGCTGAATTTCACACGAAGAAGATTATATAAAGTTTCGGTTGCCAAATTCTGAAGGGAATGACACTTGACAAGGAAAACATTCATACTTAGATACAATCACTAAATTTTAATCTTTCGTGGTAAGTATACTGAATTCAATAATGAGTAATCTGTCCCTCTCAAAGCCTGAGCTCCGCTGACCTTCCTGCATATCTTCCTTCTGATCTTAGAGCCTCTTAACTGGGGGAGGAGGGAACATGTATTTTTACATGGAAATAGTCAACTGCCACTGGAGTTTGGCTAGGTGTACTGGTTGGGAGGAACCCATTCTGGGATAAAAATGAATTGTTTGTCTCCATGGATATTTTAACACAATGACTACACTGATTTATAAATTATCTCTTTATTTCCCTACAGTGAAGACAAAGCACTGATGCAAAGCTAATTTATTTTTGATATTCATAAACTAGATTGTCTGGTTTATGGTTTTCATTCTCTGAATGCTATACATATGTAAAGCAGAATCTACTTTAAAATGAACCACAGCTTCTGTCAAGACCTGTTTATGTAAAAGATGAACATAAACAACACTGATAGTTACACAGAATCACAGAATCCTTAAGGTCGGAAGGGACCTTTAGAGATCATCTAGTTCAATTCCAAACATTGACACAGAAATTTTTAAAAATCTAATTCTCTTCTTTCCCTGTTGAAACATGAAGTGATCAACATACTTTCATCAAGCACTTCAAATTCTGACTTTTCAACCATCTCTACTAATTTATGAACTTAATTTGGGTTTGGTGGGTGGAATTCTCATTATTCTCGGAGCTGGTTGACATGCTTTGATAACTGAAATACAAACTGAATGTCAAAATCTTTGCAATGCGAAAACAAGCACATTTGTTTTTTTCCAAATGACCCTACTGAAATTCTGTCCCCAAACTAAAACATTCTACCACAGTGGAAAAAAAAATGCAAATGGCCCTGATTTTGAGGGCTATCATCCATTTCAGTTTTAAGGTGCTAAACTCTCCCTGCATTTCTTATTCTGCTATTTTTGTATGCATTGCCTGTTTGGAAAAAGGACATAACAGAATGACAGTTAAGAAGAAAATTACAACAATGCTGCAATGTTGTTTAACTGTCTGTCTCGTGGAGTTCTCAGATGGTGACTAGATGCCTACAGATAAGACATTTTTAATCAAGGAGTTACAGAACTTAGTAGCTGGAATGACATGGAGTGAGTCATACAGCAGATCAGATTCATCTAACGAAATCTTCAGTCTGTAGGATATACATCTCTCTGAATTCAGGTAACATTTTCCAAGAAGAGCTAAAGATCAGATCATCCTAAGCCAATGTTCAGTGGGAACATTGGGGGCCCACATATCTTTTTTAGAAGACCTAAGACTTAGGAAAACACAATAGATGTGAGCTGAAATTCTGGCTCTGGTGAAACCTTTGTTTTTGAGTGCAGTTGGACCATGTTATGACCCAATGTGTCAGCGTGGAAATTGGTAGTATAGAGTAAGAGAAAATGATACAAGATATTTATCCCCAGGAAGCAAAATACAAAACCTCAGATCCCCAGTAAAAGAGATATAGTCTAAATGGAGAGTGTTATCAGATTTACTGATCTGCCTCAGCAGAAAACATCTGTAAGGCAAGACCTTTTTTCTTCTATTATACAGTTTGGTAACTGAGGGAAAGAGAGATCATACAGCTTAGACAAAATGATATATTTGGGAACATCCAAGATGATATTCCATTCTTCGCCAGCATGGTTAATTGGCAATACCATCAGTTTCTTCAAGAAACCTGTTATGAACCCCTCTGACTGTTGTTTCTGACCTACCCATGGATCTTTCATCTGGAATTGCACTCCAGGAAGAATCCATGCGAGAGGTAGCTAATGAGCCCACGGTGGTCGTGACAGTCACGTCGTGTAATTTTAATTACAGGAAACGGAGGAAGAAGGAGGGATCTTCTGGAGTGTTTTATTGTAATTTAAGCAGGCTTCTAAGACCTGAGAAGCCAGCAATAGTGTCAGAGGTTACCAGGAGTTTTAGTGCACTCATGAATCCATATTTCTCCATCCTAACACACGGTTGAGGGAAAGAGCAGCCAGAGGTAAGTGGCAGAGCCAGGAGGAGGAGGTGCACTGTTAGCAGCCTCTGCTTTGTCTCCTGCTGTTATCAGATGGGAGCTTCCCAGTAGCAACTTCCATGGCAAATTCCTTGCCATTTTCCAGATTAACCATGAAGCCTGCGTCCCTATGGATGGGAAATTTAAGATGTGCTAAGTCAGCTAAGGGGGCAGAGGAGCCGTCCTTCCAAGCAGGACAGAGCTGTGTGTGTGTTCCCCTGTGCCTCAGATAGGTTTCCTTCATGTACAAGCTCTAAAAATGCCCCATGGAGACAAATGAGGTTTATTTGCCCTTTGCATTAGGAAAATCCCAACAAAGATCAAGACCATGCTGTGAAGGTTGGATGGGCACCTGTCTTTTTTATTTTTATTTTTTTCTTCCTTCCTTGATTGGTTAAAATTTCTGCTGTTGGAAATGTATTTCAGACAGCTATAAAATCAATCCCCACCTGACTACTTCTTGCATCCCAGATAAAGCCATTGAATGAACTGAAACAATTTGGGATAGAACTCTGCAGAGCAGAACACAATTGCTCTACTGAGATTATTCCAGTTTTACATCCACTTATGAAACTATAGTGGAAACCTGTCCACTGTTAAGTTTTGAGTTATTATTTTAATTTACTTTTTGCTTGTCAACCAGCCATTCCAGCATTTTAGCTGATATTTCCTGTTTTAATCCATCCGGGGTGCAGCTGGTATTTTTTTCTTGCAATTCCCAGGGCAAAGTGAAGAAAATGGGCATCAATTTAGATTGCCTTTGCCAGGAAGCATATAATAACGCTAACGCTGTCATTCTTAAGAAAACTCCGCAGCAGCAGGCTCAGACAGCTACGGAGTAGAGCACATGCATGGATTTGTCATCTTGCCCTGCTCAAACAATATTGGCTTCTTTGTCAATTGAGAGAAAAGAAGGGGGAAAACCCCTTGGAGTTGAGCCACACGTTTATTTGTTCCTGAGTCCTGATAGCAATGTTGGCCGCCACACAATCCTTTTTTTAGCAAGGCGAGGTGAGCATCTGTGCAACTTGTTCTGAAAAGTCAACAACGATGTTTGACAAACGCGTTTTCTTGGCGCATGTTGACTTGCGCCGTATGAGGACGGGATATGTGTGACCGCTTAAATTCTGTGCTCGTGACAGGTCGTGACTGCCGCTGTGTGCCCTCCCGCTCCACTCCTACGGCGAAGGTGCCGTTAAGGGTGGCATTGGGGCACGCATGGGTATGTATTTGCAGTAGAGGTGTAACCTGGTGAAGACCCTGAGCCCAAGCCATCCACTTATTAGGGATCACTGGCTGTAGTAATTAGCCTTAATTTGACTGCTGAAAATATTGGCATTTTGGAGAATTAGGGGCTGGTAATATCACTTGGCTTTGCTACTGGCTTTCAAACATAATTTGACCCTAGAGTGGCAGGTCCTGCTGCCAGGGGACGCACATCTGCGTCCTACCTTTTTCCTATCTGTTGGGTGCCGAGAGATTGGGTTCTATCTGTAGGTAGTAGCTGAGTACCAGATCTGAGTGAGTACAGAGACATTCAGGTCATGAACAGAAATGCACAGGAAAAGGACAGTAAATGCTCTGGTGTATTTTAACTTTGATATAGAACACCATCTTTCTTCAGTGCCTGTTTCCAGCACATCAGTGGAAAGGAAATGTCTTTAGAAGTGCAATTATTTCATGTTTTATGTTATTCAGTATTTTTTGCCTTTACCAAGTGCTTGCCGACATCATTAAAATATTTCCCTCTAATTGCAAAAAGAAATGCTTTTCCCCATTTGATTCTGCTTTTCTCAGAGGGTATGCTAAGCCCAGTGCTTCAGGATATCGTTTACTTGGTTACACTGCCCTTCCTCAGCAGTCCCATAGCCTGGGCCATCCGAAGCAGTGAGTGCTCTGGCCGTCCTGAGAGCAGCTACCAGGTGCAGCACCAGCCAAAACCCATCCCAGGGCTCTTCAAAGAGCCACCAACCAGGCTAAATCCCAACACAGGAGTCCAGGAACAAGACCCGAGGAGCGACACTTCCACAGCAGCATCACCACCACCGACTCAAATGCTTCGCAGGGGGCACGGAGGCATTTTTAGTGTCCCTAGCAAGGATATAGTAGGAGGCTTTGTAAGTCAGTATGAAGTTTAAAATGTAAAAACATATCTGAGTTGACCCCTAATGAGAAAATGCCCCTGAACCACTCCAATGAAACTTCCAGAACTTCCTTGACTGTTTTATATGGCCTTCAGATATAGCTGCTTATTGATGGAGTATGGAAACGAGTACTGCTGCTCCTGCTGTCTTGACGGCACAACTCATCTCCCTCAAGAACTGAGTGTCACAGGTGGTGGGGGAAACTGAGATGAGTGACACTTCCACACACATTAGCCCATACTTTGCCCAAATAAAGCTACTCTAAAAGCCTCTGCAAAGGAAGGGAAGGAAATACCACTACCCCTCTCTGCTTCCTTTTTGATGCATTAAGAAGGCCGGGATTTCCCCACTCTGCCACTTGTGTTCAGAAATTCAGTTCCTCTGAGAGCCACAGATAGGACAAGAAGTCTGTTGCAAAATTCCTATATGAAGGTGCATTTTTTCTGTGGAGCTTCACCACTGGATCCCAACACCACATGATGACCCACAAAATCAGCGCATGTAATAGCAGGCTGAGGAAGCAGACCAGTTCTTTGAGTGTTGCTTCAAGTCATTTACAGAGGCATGTTCCCTGTAGATGTCCCTACCTAGGGGGCTCAGAGCTGTTGGAGAACCCTGTAAAGTAGCTGAGACCAATTGCCAATATTTAGGATGACCCTAACCACAAATCAAGGTCTCACGAGTCCAGGATAAACCGCATCACCCGTTCCCTACGCTCTTGCCTGCTGCACATGCTGTGTCACATCCCCAGGAGATGCTGTGGTGGTCCAGACCACATCCCATCAACATCACAGCTAGTCCTGGCCTTCATTTAATAGATTAAGATAAATAATCATGATAGCGAATTAACAACCAGCTAATTGGGGTTTAGAAAGACGAGGAAAGTCATCAGAGAGCTAAGGAGCTTTCCATAGCTTAGACTGGAAAAAAATGTCAACATGTGAACCATATTTAGCTTCTAATCCTTCTCTATCCCTTGCTCAGTCTCAGTGAGAGAAAAAGATCTTTGCATCTCTCTTTCATATTTCATAGGTTTCCTCATTAATCTTGTATCTCGGGTGAGTCTAGCTCTGTTCCCATTCAGCCCCAGTGCTGGGTCCTTGGAAAATAATGCCTGGATTTTCAGCAGGTATTTTTCCCCCTTGTTTCAGTTCTTATTCCTCTTTGTTCTTAGGAAACTCATTAAGCATCAAGTACAGTTTAATTCAAATATAGTTCTTATTTATAGCATTCTCCCTCCACATCTCCACTGTATTTTTCTTAGCGGATTTCATTTTCACTAGCTGGATTTTCATCTCAAAACAAATTTCCAATTCTGTAGCTCCACCGGTGTTAATAGAGTTAACCAGCAATCACAGGGAAAGTAAAAATCCCTGTTTTATGCTTCTTTATCATTTAACCTAGAAAAGCAGCACTTTACAGGTTCTGTAGTCTCTCAAGCTTTCCTTAATTCAGAACATTTAGACTTGTCACAAAAATGCAAGTTTTAGATTATACCAGAATAAAACTTCCTTTTGTCTTCTCTTCCAGGTGTCCATATGTCTGCAGTGGGGAACCTGGCCAGCTCTCAGAAGCTGCCTCTCCTCCAAGAACTGCATACTGAGGCAAATTCCCAGCTTATTAAAAAATAGTTTTGTTATTTTGCCATCTTGTTTGTTCTGCAATACCATGGTATTTTTCCCCTCTCTTTTTATTTTGCTTCTGGCTTCTGAAAAAAAAAAAAAAAAGAAAAAGAAAAAGAGAAATTCTTAAATATATCTTGATTATAGGCTTCTTTGTGTCACTGAAAAAGCCAGCGCTCCTCTCAAACTTCTCTAGGAATTGATAGGAATATCCTCCCGTTTAATGTGGTCCAAATACTCCACTTTAGGTTAGTTGTTTTAGATGTTAGTTTTTCCCGAGTGATTCCTGACACTACTTTTCAGATCAGTGCTCTTTTGATAGATGTCTGCCTTAGTTTGTAATTTTAAAATTATTTTTCTACATTTTCAAGGTAAAACTCGGCTTAAAAATAAAGCACAATACTGTGATCTCTGGCTTGAACTAATTATTCCAAGAAGACACTGAGTTTTCTATGGAAATCCAGTATCTATTTTAAATTATACTCCATCTCTCATTATTACTTTGAAGGAAAGGACTATAATACAGAGAGAAAAGTGACATTTTTGAATTTGAATATTTTTTGAATGACAGGAAAAAAAAACTCTGGATTTTTTTTCTTTAAAATACACTTGTAAAAAATTAAAGGGCAGTATATTATTTGACCTTGAGTCATCAAAATGACACCCAGACTCCACAGTGCAATATAACAGACAGTTGCGTAGCTATTTGCAACTTCATTTAATGGAGTTTTGCAATGCAGTTTCACAACGCCACTTTCTATTGCTTATTTTTGTTTTAAGAATCCGGCTGCTGGCTACTTAAGATTCCAATTAGGCTTCTGGGAGCAGGCTCGCAGCTCTCCCCGCTTCTAGCTTTTCATAATCTTTCACCATGCCACGTATCCCCAGCGCCCGGGGCTAAGCTATCCGCCTCGCACATCCACCGGTGCTGTTTGAACAGGGAGCTGCACCTCCCGACCAGAACACATTCTTATCCCTTTACATAATGCAGGGAGCCGCCAGGCTGCTTCCATCAGTGACGGCCTTCGGTGTCTCCTAATTGCACAAGGGTTATGGTTTTAATAGCGCCTCCGTTCAGGCCGCCGCGTTGTTCCGACTCTAGCGGAGCGGAGCCGCAGAGATTCCTGTCAGTCAACTCGTAGCAGGGCTGTTTGGGTAAACTTTTCAACCCGCTTGACGTGCCGTGGAGCTGAGCTGTGGGAAGAGCTCGCTCGCTCCTAACGGCCTCAATGGATTCGGCATCGAGCTGGGAATACAAGTGTTTATGGAAGGAAGAGCAGTAAGAAAAGGTTGCACGGAGAAGCATGATGTCACCCAGATCACAGACTATTTCTGGAACTAAGCTGTGAAACCCATGATACATTTTTGACACATAAATGTTGCCAAGTAAAACTGATAATGTATAATTGTTAATACGGTCACAGCCAACTGTTTTGCAGATAAGGAGTTAAACTCTCCTATGCAATAGAGTATTTGTGGAACGTAGCACCTAGCTGGTTCCATGCTTTCATTGGCTCTGGGATTACTTCCTATCATATTTAAATAAAAAGACTAGATTATTGGGTACCATAAGAACAATGGATTGCTTAATGGTCTTATGGCACTTATCTTAAGTCAATACAAAAGTTTTGAGTTTCTAAGGCTATGTCAAGGGCAGTGAAACAAGGGCTGCATTCAGTGAATTAGTCATTTGTTTATTTTTTAATGCCCATTTAAGTATCTTATTTTGGGGTCTCAGATATACTCACACAATTCTGTTAAATGAAGATTAATTTTCAAAAAAATTATGTCTGAGAAGCAAAATCTGATAGAAAATATTAAGGGTTATTATGTGCAATTTGTTCTAGATAACAGTAATGATGAAACAACTTCCTCATCTCTTTGCCACAGTACAAATTTCCCTATGATAGAGGTCTATTTTGTATAGCATCGTTCATATAAGCTTTGTTCCTAAAAGCTTGACGGGGCTCTGTAATGTAATTATGGAGTTATTAGGAGTAAGTAACATGAGAAGAGAAGAGATACTAGAGAGGTAGAGATACGGAGAGGAAGGGATGGGTTCAGATATGAGACAGACTGCAGCCAAGAGACACGTGAAAGCTGCTCAGAGGGACTCAGGACACGATGGGGAAGAGCCTTTGCTCAGACCTCAGGGAGCGCAGGGCACCACTGGGGGACTGCAGGCTGGACTGTGGGCTTGATTTTGCAGTATTTAGTTTTTAAATCTCCATTTTCTAATCCTAAACTTTCAAAAATTTTGATTAAAATTAAATTCAGTTTCTGTCCTGGTCTGAAGTGGATCACGGATGTTCACTTGTAGCTAAGGCAAATTTGCTATTTTGACAAAAGAGAAAAAAAAAATCTCTGGTTGAGTGTTTCCTTCAAACACTGACTGATCTCTGACTCTTCCTCTCCTGATATGAGAATAGAGTGAATGAGTTTGGTGGTGAACACACCACGCTTCTAGCTATGATAGAGTTAGAAGATCCATAAAAAGTTCAGTTGGGAGAAGTTTGTGTTGGGTTTCTTCACATTTTTTTAAAAATGGCTCTGCTGAGATGACACTAAAGCCCCAGTAAGTCAAGTGTTATTAGCAGGCCTGGACCCAGAGATCATTGAAAGTTGGGACTCGTCAATCACATCCACATGGGAGGACTGGGATACGCGCTCCGAGGGCCCAGGTGGCACTTCACTGGAGCCTCCCCTGGCCTGCAGCACCAGTATGCGATGCCCACAGGTCACACCTTCCCACGCATGATCTCCTGGCCATGGAAAGTGATCTGAGGGATTGTCAGCGAGGTGCCACAGGTTGTGTTACCTGTAACAAGGATAAGGACACACCGTTTGTATCTCCTTGGGCCCCATTCCTCCCACCAGCCTGTCTCAACATTGCTCAGCTCTGCCTGCTGGCAAGCTCAATTCCCTTGCTTAATCCAGAGCATCAAGTCATTGCACTGACTAGCGGATAACCCTGTGCTGTGTCATCCTGGGGTTCCCTCTTGAGCCAGATCTTCCCGCTATTTTTGTACTGTACACTGATTTATCTTTGGCTTTCTTAGGGAGGGCTATCCCAAACAAGGGGTCACAGGCTGAATGGAAGTAGGAAAGTGGCTTGCCAGGAGACATTAATATATATTGTTCTTCCTTACCCAAAATAGCAAATGAATTCCAGAGGGTCCAGCATTGTTGCCAACTCAGCATCAGTTCAATCCTAACCTCTATAGTGTATTGAGCAGCCGTTTGAGACCAGCTAATGCCAGAGCGCAGCCTTGTCTGCTGATCTTGGGTTTCTGTGTAATTGGTTCCCATGTTACTGAGCTTACAAGGTACAATTACATCCACTTGCTGTAACAGACGTCTTGCCATTGGCACGTTGCCGAATCCAGCAGGCCAGATTCTCCTGGAAATGCAAGTTCATCCATCCATGTTCTTGGATTCCTTGTTCCCTTCCTTATTGCCTCAACTGGCTTTGAAGTGCCAAGCCCATAGGAAACGGCCATCACACAGACTCAGGCAGAAGATGAGATGAACATAGACCTAATTCCAGAGATAACAGCATGGTGATTTGAAAGATTGTACTTTTTGTTGTTGTTTTTTGGTTGAGGAGGTTTGATCAGGGACAACAAAGCTAACACTGCAAAAGCAAATACGGGAATTTTGCCTTTATACCTTCAATATCAACTGTTCGTGCCAGTTGTGGGAATCCTAACATTTGTGGAAAACAGGTGTTTGTTCACTCCAGTGTTCACAGAAAGGCTCTTTTCCCTACAAGAACCTCATTTTGCAGTGAAAAGGCTATTTGTACATAAATAACTGCTACGCATTTTTCAGATTCCTAATGTCTATGAAGTTTCAATTACTCAGTAAGGGAGCAAAAAAAAAAAAAAGGAAAAAGTATCATGTGACCGATTCATTTAAGAAATTATATGGCCCCTCATGGGGACCTGTGTGAAGCTGGTCCTGCTACGCTTGTTTTCCTCTCATTATTAACGTCTTTGTACAGATGGGCACTTGAGAAGCAACAAGATGGAAAACGCCTTATGAGGGAGGCTGTGGCAGCGCCATGGACACCACTCACATTTCCCGGGGAATAAACACTCCAAGCCATTTCTAGGCAACAGATAAACCAGACAGGGGAAAATCCAACAGCTCTCAGAAAGTCAGAGATAAGGGAGACCTCTTAAGAGCTGCTGTAAAGGTACCATGAACCCGTCCCACCAAGCGAGTGATTCACACCAGGCAGGCAGAAGCCCTGGGGCATTGCTGCCATTTCACGTCCCTTGGCCATCTGCTCTTGGCTTATCAAGGAGATCCCCAAAATCAGCAGGAATTAGTGTTGGTTGTTGTCCCTCATGAGCATGGCCAATATCAATCCTGGGGGAAAAAAATCAGGAAGCCAGTGGTCAAGGCAAGAGCAACAAATCCACACTCTCCTGGTGTGCCCCATGGTCAGTGCGTCGGCCTAGGGCATGTGGGGTCAGGATTCAAGACCCCGGGGAGGACGGGAGCTGGTGTCACAGCAGGATGTGTCCAGGGTGGCATCTGCAGCTGCTGATTTGTCTTGGGTGGAGGATGTGTCTGTCCTGGCTGCGGGCGATGGACCTCACGGGAGTCTCCATCATCGAGCGTGTCCGTCCCACTGCCACACCAGGAGCCACTTAAACCATTCCTGACCCCCGACAAGGTGGAGATCACAGAGGAGGAGAGGGCGAATGGAGCAGCGGGGCTAAACCTCTTAGAAACAGGAAAGATTTCCCTTCCACAAAGCACCCTTAGTAAATCAGTAACCACTTGACAGCCCCAAAACACCAATTCCTTTGGCACTAGTGAGCACTAGGCTTGGCTGCGGAGGGCACTTGTGGAGTGAGGCAATTTCTGATTCTTCCCCACAACCTGGATGGAAGCGGATGCCTGTGCGTGCTGGAACAGGCTCCCGCGGCTCGAACGCAGCGTCAGCGGAGCACAGGTTCGGTTGCCACGTGAGAGCCGTGATCACACGTCCTGCTCGTGGCTAAGCCTGCACAGGGGAAAATAACTCAATAAGTCTGCAGAAGGTCTTATTGTCATGTCAACAAAATATTTTCTGCCTCCGCAGATAGTGGATGTCGTTAGCATGCAGCATCTTTGCAGTTCTGGAATACACTTGAAAACCACCGACAGAATCTCACTACTCCTTTTTTTAGCTACATAATGAAAAAGCAAACAAGAAATTTGCTGATTCCCAAAGCGAACTAATTTTTTTTTGTGAAGCAATTTAATTTTTTAGCTTTGATCTGATACCAGAACCCAAAGGACTTACTTGCTATTTCTAAATAATGAGTCTAATGTTTATGCTCTGAGCCTGAACTTTTCTGGTTTTGGAAAAAATGTGACTTTACATAAAAGTCCTTTGATTAGGAGATCTGCAGTCAGAGGAGTTTTCGATACAATAATGAAAAGGCCTTTCAGATCGCTCCCTCGGACCCTGCTCAGCACGATATTACTCCAGAAGGGAAGAAGCCGACAGAACAATCACACTATTAGTCTTTGCGCTGCCAAGTGTTGTGTTAGTCATATCCCTGCTAGAGATTCACAGAAGCGGCTAAGAGGCAGCTTGCATCTTCGGGAGGGATGCGTGCTCGGGAAAGGCACCCTGCCCTGGGTGGTCTGGTGCACCCGCTCGCTCCTCGCGTGTTTTCTTTTGTTTAACCCTGTTTCGTTGGGGTTTTAGGAGGCGACTGCGATGCAGGAGGAGAAACACAGGCCGTTTCCTCTCACTTTGGTCCGAGTTATCCTGTGGCTGCCGCTGCGGCTCCCTCGGACCATGAAGGACTTTGGCCCTGTGCTGCTTTGGCCCCCGTCTCTGTGCTCTGTCCTGGCGTTATTGCTACCGCCCCGACCCGTCTCTTTGTGCGGAGCCGTGCGGCCCAGCTTCCAGCCTGCGTCTACAAAACATTACTCACGCGCGCGCCCCGCTTTCATGGTGCTGATGCCGATGGGATGACTCACACGGGCGCGCGGCTCCGCGCCTGATCCCGGCGCGGCTCTGCAGAGCGGGGCAAATCCCGCTGCCTTCAACTGATTTGCACCAGGACGGCCGAGATAAAGATCTGAAATGAGAGGGTCTCCCGGGGAAAGAAAGAGCAACCTGAAGCGTATTCCTCCTCTTCCTCCTTTTCTCTGGCAGTTCCCAGCTCCGCAGCCACCGCGGGAAGGTCGACTCCTCTGGCTCATCTGGGCAGTGCCGCATACGAAGGGTTAAAACGAGAAGGCACTTTGTTTTGGGAGATTTATTGCTTTCCTCCTGCTATATTTGTAAAGCTCATCATTACCGTCAGCCATCCCCACCCCTGCAGCTGTCTGTGCATTTTTTTTCCCCGGTTCTAGAGTTGTGCTTTACTTAGGAAATTATAATTATTAAAACACACAGGGTCACGCTCTAGATGAACTTGGAAATGGTTCAAATATGTTTCAGGTTTGAAACTATTTAGCAGCCATGGCCAAGCGGTGATTTCATAACCAAAGAATGGTGAATTTCACACTTCAGATAACATTTCCTCCGGAAAGCAGTAAAGCATGTTGGTACAGAAATTATTAAAGGTCAGAAAGGCTGGCGACACATAATCACTCATTAGTCCCAATAATTAGATATTAAAGGCAAATTAGGGGGAGGGAGAGAGTGATTCTACCCAAATGTGCCGAAGCCTTAAATCACACCGTTGAACTTTTCCATTTTGTAGAAAGGTGCCCTGACGTCGTGGACATCCCAGGGTGGCACCTCTCAAGCGGTACCCGTCAAGCAGCTCTTCTGCTGCGGAATTTGAAGTGTTTTGGTTGGGTGTCAGTAGACAGTCCCATCACCAGGCCCAAACTTTGCAAGCTGCACTCTGAAACAGCGGCAAAGAAAACCCTCCCTGACATCCTTCTCCCCCGTCGCTCCCCCGTGCGTTGCCGTCCCCGAGGACGGCAGTGACAGGTGTTTATGGCCTCGCCAGGAGCTGCATCAAAATCAGTCCCTGCTTTTCTCTGTAAAATTGGGGAAGGGATTTTGACAAAGCCCGTTCCGAAAGCTCATACTTCCTGTGCACAAGCACAAGCCTGCAGTAGGTCTCCGTAAGCATACGCAGGGTTTGCAGCTAAAGCAGGTTGATCTTTCCTGTTGGCTTTTTCCCTTAAACTCAGAGTCTCCCTTGCAAGCTCCTCCACCCGGCACCATGAACCTGGAGTTCAGAGTGGAGATTTAGCAGCAGCCTTTCAAAAAATCACTTAAAAGAATGTTTCTCTAGGCAAAAAAATGTGAATCCCCCAAACTAGCTCTCTCTCCCTTTGCACTGGCATCCAGAGCAGATCGCTGGGCTGCTGAACGCCCATTGCAGACCCTTCCCCAGCAGCCTTCTGCTGGGAGCACCCAAGGTGCTGGCAGGACCCCCTGGCAGACGCTGCTGGGGGCTGCGGGGCTGCCAGGGGCATTTGCCTCTGCAGCTTGTGCTCAGCTTGGGACAGCCCTGCAGATTGTCACCCAGTTGTGTCCTGGCCATGCAGGTACCCTGAGACCTGAATCTTAACACTGAGTCTTCTTCCTAGCCGGGTATCACATTTTACTTTCCATACAGCAAGGTCTTCCTGAAGTCTTTGCAAAGTGGAGCCAGCTGTGAGCATTCAGCACTAGTCTTGTTTTCCACTGCCACTATCCAGTTTGGATTTTGCCTCGGAATGCCCTCACTTCCAGTGAAGTCAAGGCAGCAAGCCCCAGCGTTGTGTCATCTGGTTTCACGGGATGGGGAGGGCTCCCTTCGTCCCTCTCTGTCCCCTGGTTCTCAGCAGCTTCACGGCTTTCCTTTTATCCCAGGTCTGTTGGGTGCACAGCAGCAGAGTTCATGAGGATTCCCAAATGAGCTCAGAGGAGCTTGTTCATGAGAACTGGAATCCTTGGCACAAAGCCCACGAGGCTGATGTATTCCAGTTTATGGGGGAGGGTGGTTTCCAATGATGCACATTCCTTAACTCCCCATAACCAACACGTTACTTTAACACCAATTCTCCTGCATCCTCTTTGGAACCAAGTGTGGTCTTCAAGGACAGTTGATCGGTCTGAAAGATTCATGGGGTTTTCCCATGATCTCCACTCACTCCCGCATAGGACACTGGGCTCCCAGATAACCCACCTGGAAGGGGAAGGGCAGCAGGATTTGGCAAAATGAGGGGTGAAACCTTTAGGACGTGGATTAATGGCATATTTCCATCACCAAAGTTGCTGCAAGTGATGGTTTGAGGGTTTCACCTCCCAATAAATAAAAATAGCAAGAAGAGAGCAGAGTGAGAGGAGGCGGAGGGCAGGTCCCTGTGTGGTGCCACAGCTCTGCAGACCCTGTGTGGCACTGGCACCGCGCTGCACATGGCATCTCTGGTTTCCCTCACTCAGTACCATGCAGGCTGCATGTTGTTGTCTGAGTAAATCTTGCTCCTTTTGTCTTTTATAAACATTGGGGCCATTATCTGCAATATTCCACCCGCGTGTCATTGAAGAAGAATGTTCTGAAAATGAACTGCTGAAGGCTATAGGCTTTGTAAATACCGAGAGCCAAGAAGCGGCTCTCGTGTAAATCCACTGCCTTGGATAGAGTTACTGCGAGGGTGATGCCCCCCCATCTTAATCAGTACCATTTCACTCTAATTTCTGTAATAGTTTGGGAGTAGGGCTGGGAACAGTTCTGGCTGCCTTTTTTTTTTTGGCAAAAATGCAGATTCAGCAACATGAAAGTGTTTTGTGACTTTGCCTCATTTCTGCCGAATTGTTCCTGCAGAGGCAAACAAACAAACATACACAAAAAGCACCATTAAGAACAGGATGTTTTGATTTTTTTCATAAATATCTTAAATTCTGATATCTGAATAAATATCTTAACACTTAGCACCACACTTACTGCCATTTAAAAAAATAAATAAATTTTAATGAAGTTGCTCAGACATGAAGAGAAACGTAACACTGTGTCCTAGACAAGCTTTCTGGTGGACCCAGAGACAGCTGTAAAATTTATTTGCCTTTTCAGCTCACTAAAATATGTAAATCTTTGTTTTTCAAGTTGATCCATTAATTTCAATATTGTTTTATGAAACTGTCAAAGGAATAAACCAAAGAATAACAACAAGCAAACTAACAGCTGCATGGGTGGCTGGGAAGAGGGAGCAGGAGGGAATTGGGATCAGGTGCCCCGTTGAGCAGGTACAAATTCACTGCCCCAGACCTGGGGCCTGGGAAGTTAAGGGGAAGATAAGAGCACCTGGTTCAAAGGAGGCCTTTTGGAAAAGGTAAATTTTTACGATTCTGCTTCAGCTTCTGGGATTTTGGTCAGCAGGACCAGTGAGCAGAACTGTGCAGTTACAGTTGTTCACTTAGAGGTTTCAGTGATGATGCATCAGGCAGGTGTAATCAATAGAGCTGTAAAAATAGCTTGGGGGCAGCCTGCACTCTTTCTGAAAAAAAAATCAGGGATAGATATTCAGGAGCAATTCCCAGATTTGAGAATAGCTACTTTCTCTTGGATTTCTGTATCTGCTGGGAATCAACTAAAAAGCCAAGAGTTCACCTAGCTCACCCATCTGGGCTGCACTGTTCAACAGCATCAAACACCGAAAAAATGAATAGACGGCTTAAGGATGAAAAGTTGTACAAACAACTAAATTTACAGTGAATTTAGCAGGGCTTTAGCTCAAAACTGATAATTTCCCCTATGACTCGCACTGAAGCTTTCTCAGGATCTCTTTTCTACACTGGGACCCAGGTAATTTGCATTGCTCCTACTTCTACCTTCATGGCAAGCAGCTCTGAAGATTTTTGATAAGAGGGCCCATGACTTTTCCTGATGTATCTGCCATCTATTTTTGAAATCCCACATTCACAAACTGCCCTGTCATGCATCTGTGTGCTGGCTTTTCCTAGGCACTTCTGGGTGACTGTTTGGGGAGACTGTGGTAGGAAAGGGGGAAAAATTCTCTGTTTTGCAGAGAACCAGCATGCAGACCTAAGGGGAATGATGGCAACCTGCCAAATATCAGAAGCAAGAGCTATCACTACATGCCCTTCACATAGTACTGCCCTCTTCAAAGAAATTCCCAGCCCCTTCACAGTATAATTTAACAAGGTTTACCTTGAACTGCAAAAATATATGATGTGGACACAAATCTGATCTTGTTTACACTGGGGAGAGGCAGGGTCCTCTATTCAGAGAAATTAAACCATTAAAGAAATAGCGTAAATCAAAGGGACGTCTAGCACTCTCTGCTTTGGTAAGGGCTAAAAATGTCATCAGTCTGTGTAATGATGGTCTATTATTTGCTTTTAAAAGAACACCTGGCTTTCCAGTAGGGCAGGTAAAATAGTGGTTGAGTTGCCACGGCAGCAGCTTTCACTATTTCTTGGGCTCACGCTCAGCAGAGCTGTGCTGGGGAGAAGCACACTGAAGGGAGAGATGTGTGGGCTAATGGGAGTTGACTTTGCTCTATTCCCTTCTCCAAGGTCAGTTTGGGATCAGAAGTAAATGAGCTGCATTAACTCATTCAAAGAGGTGCTGCTTTACATGTGAGGCTAATTTAGAAACCAAGGGAGGGAACCTCTTGCTTGCAATGAGCAAATGTGGCTCCACATGAGTTAATGGAGTTGCACTAATTCATATCCACTAAGGATTTGCTCCTGGTCTCAGAAGTATCAGCTCACAGTAGTTAATGAGCGCTTTGGCATGGACTTTAGGAAAGTCTGAATGCTGTCTCTATTAGCAGGTGGTGATATTAAAAATAAAAAGAGAAGAAAACTAAGTTAGCCATGATTTTGGTATTATTCAACACATACAATCTGCAAGATAACTAGTTTATTAAAAACTATCCTGGAACTGGATATTTCAGGTACTGATACAGTCTGTGTTCTATCAGCCTGATGACGTCTAAGTGGGTAATGCACTTCTTGACATGTGAATCCATAGTCAGCCTGCTGCTATAGAGCTCTAAAATTGATCCAGTTAACTTTATCATTTCTTAAAGAAAGAACGGGAGTGGTTGAACAAAGTGCTCTGAACTCCACGGCTCCATCCATCATCTTGTCCTCAGGACCTTGCTGTCTTGCCTTCATGGACCTGGCTCCTGTTCAGAAAGAGATTAAGCAGCAAGTCTTCAAAAGCAGGATAGAAAGCAGAGCTACGGGCCGTGCTTGGCTTTGTTCAGCAGCTCGCACCTCTGTCCTTGCAGAGCAAGGAGGGAGGGCAGGAGAAGCCACGCTATCAATGCAAGGTGTAGGAGACAACACGGCGTCTGAGAGCAGTATGCACTGGCACACGCTCCGTTACAACTGTGTTAACAACCAGATGTTGTTCGGTGGCCACACGGTAATCGTGTTTATCTTGCACACTGTCCCTGTGTAGGTTTCAGAGCCGTGTCCCCTTGTCCCTGCAGGAGCTGGCTGAGATACGAGCCACGAACAATGGCAATAAGAGGGCACTGTGCGCCTGGTGTCAGCCTGACCCTCTGCTCTTTTATCACTATGTTAAATAAACATATTTACTGCAAGGAACTTCCAACAGATCTAAACATTTTCTGCTGCCTGAAATGCTTTTTGTCCAATACAATCAAGAAGGAGCAAAGTTAACAGAAATGTCCAAAGAAATCAGAAATTTCTATTGCCCTATGTGAAGGCCAGTCATTACGTTCCTGAATACAAGAGGAATGTAACACTGAAGACTGGTTGCTGATCAAGACTGCTTGATGTGTGGAAAATAAAAAATGAAATTTGTTTGTAAAAGTTGAGTCTGTCTACCTGAAAGATGAACTGTTTTACGATACTAGCTTGCAATATTTGTAATGCTAAGAGCACAGCTAAAAGTAATGTTTGTAAAATAACGAAGCAGCAGAGCTAATGACGTGCATGCACGGACATCATATGACGGGTGTTGTGGTTTGATGGGGCGGGGGAAAGGGCTCTTGCCCCCATCAAACTGCAACAACAGGCCTGATCTGATCAATGAAATGGTGCAGCCCCAGGCGGGTCAGGCTGTGACTGTGGCCCTGGCAGCCTTTCCTCTAGGATGCAGAAACTGTTGTTCACATCAGTGGCTGCTGGAAAGACCATAATGCAAAATTTCTAGTCATGTAAAGGCATTATTTTCTCTAAAACCATAATTTCAAGGCATAATTTATTCAGATTCCCTCAAAGTAAAAGTACATGCAGTAGCTTAACACCCAATTTCTCCTGTTTTGGGCATTGAACTTTATCTAGCCCTCCCTGTCAAAGACTGAGGAAGCTCCTCATGCCTGTCTGCCCTTGCTATGTGCATGGTTCGGGGAGGAAATGACGGATCGCCTGCCTCTGGATGGGCTCCCACAGTAGTGATTAAGGTGTCTAAGGAGGAAATGGGGTCCTATGGTCTACATCTTCCTTAGCTGTGATTTTCGGTTAGCTAAGTGGCAAATAGACTGTCAAACATTTCTTAAAGTGTGACGTAAAGCAATAGACCAACAAACTTCTCTGCTGGTTACTTGAACTACTTGAACACCTTCTGTGTAGACTCTGGTGTACTCAGTCCTTGGAGAAAGGAAGGATTCGTTTAAATGCACATGGAAAAGATATGCCTGATATATCCATTGAAAAGGACAGGGCTCCAAATTTCAGAAGTAAAGGATGTCTGTCTCCAGAAGGGTTCAGCTGAATGGGATCTTGCCTCTCCTTAATCAAAAGGCAGTCATAAAATCCAGAGCTTCAGCTCGTATGTACTGTTTTCATGTATGGTGACTGTTAACCTGGTTAAGCAAGGCAGTTTCAATATGTGATTCCACAGTTATTCCTTTTTGGTCCTTCGCGGGTGATTTAAATTAATTGTTTAGGAAAACCAGCATAAAAATACTGTCCCCTTGAGACTACAGGCTTTGTGGCAGTGGCAAGCTCAGTACAAATAGCTGGTTGTATACAGCTTAGCAGTGGGCAGTCCTCTTATGCAATGCAAGCGGCGAGGAGCAGAGTATTTTACTCTTTCTGTTTAGGGCAACTGTCCAGGAATTACATGTTAAAGGGCTGAGAAATGAAATCCACTGGAGTAACTGATGTGCTGTTGTTGTTGGACTTGCAGGGCAAGATTTCAGCCAAGATTCCTCCTCAGACATAGAGATCAATTTAACTGATGGCTCCTTTCTTGGAATCATGTTGCATCAAACATCTGAACTGCAAACAGCTTTGTCTCCAGAGCAGAGCAGCAGGACGGTCCGAGCGGCGTTCGCAGGCACAGCTACTGCAGGGAAGGCTCTGCCTCTTGCGTGACACAACCGCTGAGGCCTGGACCCAGCGCTCCGCCGAGGTGACCTGGCAGGGTCATGGTGACTTCTGTGATGTTTTTCCAAGTTGCACTGGCTGTTTAACTTCTTCTGGGCTGCCTGAAGAGGGAATGATGGAGCAGGGGGTTCAGGAGCGATGGGGTGGATGTTTGGGTGGAGCGATGCACTACAACGTGCCCAGGATTGCACAGTCAAAAGGATCAGCAAAGGTGGTGGGATGTGCTGTTACTATGCCCAGCCCTGTGGCATCTGATAAATGTCCCTTTCTTCTACCCGGTGGTTATTTTTAAGGGTCTGACTCCGGTGACATATCACTTCACACAAGCATCTTGGTTACCACCAGAAGGGGATGGCAATGAAAAATGTGACAGCCATACCCTGCTGGCAGGGATGGATGGAGCCACCATTTAAGCGGTGGCAAAAGTCACCAGGCAGCTGCCAGGTGGCCACAAGTGTCACAGAGGAGCGTGCTGCTCCAGCTGCTAATGCAAGCGGGTGACAGCGGGGTTAAAGTGCTTTACTGGGGGCTTTCTTGCTAAATCTGCACCTGTCTGCTTGCACATATCTACACAGTAGATTGAGTGCCTGGGACGTATAAATAAACTGCTTCCTGGCAGGTCATTCGAGATGGTGTAGGATGGTATGTTTTTATATCATTCCTTCCAGTCCTGGAGATACGAGCTGATCTAATCACTGAAGATAAGCAACATCGGGTCTGGTCAGTTCGGAGAGGAGAGACCTCCAAGAAAAACACAGGTGCTCCAGGAAACGCCGCTGCTGAGCCAGCACCGTGCCGGCACGGGGCATCCGGGGCACTGTGGGGACACCAGCCTGGGCCACCACGAGCCTTGGGACTTCTCAGGGGAGCAGGGTGTTAAATGCCACGTGCACGAGGAAAAGGGAGTCACTTGTGCAGAGAGACTAAAGGAAGCCTGGGAGCCCCTCACCAGGGCTGTGCAGGAGTCTGAAGGGGCACAGATCTCCTGGACAAGCTGGCATGTGTGTAATTATTTGACATTTTAGCATCTGACTACGTCACCTGCACCCTGTTGTCCCTGGCTGACGATTTGTCCCTGCGGAAGCTGCTTTGTACGGATGGAGCAAGGCCCCTATCCTGCTCCATCCCGCTGGTTGGTGGACAGTAAGACCGAATTCAGATTTCTTCAGAATCGAAATATGAGTTTATTATCACCTCTAGAAATCACACAGCAATATTGATCAGTCACCACTAGCAACCAGCTCTGGATAGATTCTCCTCTCTTGTTTGAGGAGGAATGGATGGCAGGGCAGTACTTCAGGGGTGAAGTCATAAAAACACTGTTTTTTTTTTCTTTTTTTCTGCTGGCAGTTGAATTGGTAGACAAAATATCTGACCTTACTGGAAGATTTAGGCAACCCTTGTGTTTTGAAGTCTCCTCCTGCACCCGCTAAAGAAAACTTGAAATGTTGCAATTTGCTCAATTCTGAGAATACAACATTCTGTGAATTAACATTTCACAGAAGCTGCAATTATGTGTTTTGGAGGAGGAAAAGGTGGGAGGGGAAAAGAAGAAGTGAAGAAGATCTTCAAAGAAATCTTGGAATCATTTATAGTCCTGACCACATATGTCCAAACGGAAGGTGAATGCAATTTCTTATAAGGGAGCTATGGCCGTTGATTTCTTCAGGCACAAAAATAGAGGTACATTATGCCACAAGGTAGACAGAACAGCAGCCCAGTTTACAGTTTAAGTGGCTTGGGAGCTTCCAGAAAAATCTTTTGCGCAAAACCTTTACTACTATTGCCACCATGTGGTGAGATGTGATAAAAGGCTCCTAAAGCCACCACAGACTTTACATGTTCATTTTGGATTGTTTCATCTCCACTGTATTTAAAGATCATTATAGTTTTTTAAAAAAGCATCTAATTCTTTCTGTTTTCTTTCTTTTTTATTTGGTGCTCTCCAAGGAAGCCTTGCATCAGCTGTAGCCATCCCCTCTATGTTTTAGTCAGAGCATTTAAAGCCCTTCAAAAAAAAACCATCTCATAGGGGTGAGAGGTGAAGAGCAGCCAGGTGCTTCCCTGCTGCTGGAAGTCTACAGGACCATTTTGCCAAATTCAGAAAGAAAATTTCCCCCTTGGTCATTTCACAAGCCAGCCTAATAGTTAGCAGGTAACCAGGTATGAAGCATCTCATTCCTGGTTTTCAACATGACATTTTCCTTCCAGATAATCCTGACCTCCATCCTGCCCATTTTTTTTTGCCACAGGAAGGCATGGGAGTCACCGAGACCCACGTTTAGACGCTGGATATGGGACAGCATTCCTGATCTGCCTTTGGGTTTCCTGGCTCCTTGGTTGGAGCAGGGGCTGCGGGCACTGCCTGCCTTTGCCTGAGCTACGGTTTAGGTTTGTGACCAAAGCCGTACGGTGACAGACAGCCTGTCCCTCCGGATGTCCATAGCTGATGGCGCATGGGGGTCGCAGGGAGGTTCACCCACCCTGGCTCTTGTGCTCATGATCACCGGCCTTCAGCTAGGCCCAGCAGGTTGTAGCAGTCACTACATCAGGATCACACCCAGACAGCTACAGCTTTGCTAAACCTTTCCTTGGAGATCATTAGGTCAGCTTTTCCCTCCGTAGTGCAGCCCTTTTGCACGAGGCAGCTGGAGACACTTTTCCTTAATCCTGTGCTGCCCTCCTCAGACACGGACACATCCATTCCTGGAGGTATTTTCTCTCTCCTTAGCCCTATTTAGGAGGTCTGCTACCAAGGAAGGCTCTGTTTAATGATTCTCTTGTTTTTTTGGGTGAGAGCTGAGCTCATCACAGTTTAGCATCTAGTTTTTTTGGTCTAGATCCCCTTTTACAGGCCCCTTGGATAAACAGGCAGTTGGTTCACAGCTCAGCTGAGCCGTCTGAGGCAGCCGTGTCCACCATGAGGCGCCGCATCCTGGGCACCAGCGAGTGCTTCACCCGGATCTTGCCAGACACAAGGAAACCTGAAGGAGAACCTTGTACGCAGACCCCATAGCAATGTGTACGTGCCCATACAGATGTGAATATCTGCAGCTAGCCCACTGCACGGACTCCTCTCGCTCCCTCCTTTGCGAGGGACTTCACTGGCAATCCCGGTGATTCCTCTTTGGCTTAACTCAGCCCAAAGCAGCCTAAACTAGCCCTGCATGAAGGACCTGGTGGTACAACAACAGCAGCAGCAACAAGGGAGAAATTGGGTTGGGCTGAAGTGGGAAAAAAAAAAAAGCTTTTTGGTACAAAACGACATTAGAGACTCCCCCTGAAATTTTTCATTTTGGTTAACCAGGCATGTTTTTGTTTGAGGTAATGTGCAATGTTACCTTTCATTTACAGGCTATTTATCCCTCTCAAGGCCTGTGAAGTGATTTTCATTAAAGGAAAACCACTATTTGCAAAGCAAGAAGTCACAGAGTTTAACTTCTGGAAGTGTCAAAACAAAAACTGTAACTTTTTCAAAGAAGTTTTGTATAAGAAACATTTAAACCTTCTATTTTGACCATCAGACCATTAAACTTATTGCTTTTATTCCCTTTTTTGACAGAAAAAAAAAATGAAGAACAGTTTTGTTCTGCCAAAACTGTTTTTTTTTTTTCATTATGCGTTGAAAAAATAATAAATAACTGGTTAGAAAACTGTCTAGACTGGGATGGTCTGAAGCCGTCCACCCCTTAAATGAGCAGGCATCTGTGTTATAGATGGTTATAGATGTGAAAGAACAAAGGGATAGGCTCGGGGAAAATAAAACCTCCCTAATATCCCATATTTATCTGGCTGTTGATGTGTGCAGTGGTGCACGCACCAGTGCCCCTGGAACGGCCGTGTTGTGTGCTGGCTCATTCGGCTGCTTTAGAGCTGCTGAGCGCGGCCGTTCTCGAGCAAGGCAGGTGGTTCACCCCCACCCTCGCGTAAAGCCATTTGACCAAAGAGCTGCTCTGCTGCCCTCGCCGTCCCCTCGTCTGGTGGCTCTGTTATGACCCGTGTCTATGGGAGAGATGCTATTTAGACCGGAGAGCCTGAACCTTCTGGAGAATCTTTTGCCTGAAGCAGCGCCCCAGCCCCAAAGCTTTGGGGGTGAATGAATTCTCTCTTGTGTTATGAATGGTGCCCAAAGAGCCCTCTGAGGGGTTACAATAACCACCGAACCCTATTGATTTACCCAGAAAGTGTGTGTAAAAGCCCACTGGAAGATAATAGGACTTTAATCACAGCAAGGCTCACCCTTTTCAACTGTTCTTGAGCAAAAAAAAAAAGCACCCGGGACAAACACAGTCTTTGGCATGCGGTCATGGAAGAACTTGGCCTCCTGAGCCTCAGTCTGAGTTCTCGCTCAGGCCAATGGTACTTTTGCTACCAATATTTTGGTTGCTCACTTTGTTTTTGTGAGAAGAGACGTCTCTCCAGTTGCTAAATCCCAAGATATATGATCTTCCCAAGCAGCCAGGGGAAAGGTGTGTTTCCCATTCCGTGCATGGGGAGAGTGGAGGGACTAGATATTCCTCCTTGGGCAGGATTTTAAGAAGGTTACAGTGACTTACAGGTTCAGGTTGAGGCTGAAAACTCAGGGCTAGGTTATCAGTTAGAGCAAATGGAGAGAAAAAAAAAACTCACAAAAACTTAAATTAATGGCAAACTGATCCCAGGAAATCCACCTAAAAAGCATCAAGCTGGCTAAAGATACTACTCTTCACAAGTGAATTTTGTAGCTATTCCAGCTGAAATAACATTAGGACTCTCTTTTTCCTCTTTTTGAGCTGAACTACAACAGTTTGACTCCGACATCTTTCCTTCCCGTGTAATTCACCCTGTTTTTTCTGTAAATAGCTGTACATATTAATATTAGAGACAAAAAGTATGTTAAACTAACATTAAGAGTTCAATGCCAGTAAAAGCAAAAAAAAAAAAGGGTCGGTGGGAAGGAAAAAAAAGGGAAAAAAGCATTGAAATGATTACTTGACTTTAAACTCCCTGCTTGTTTCTGGCGGGGGGCCAAAACATATGAATACTGAGGTCACGCACTGTGATGGAGCTCCTTGGCACAACGGGAGGGTTAATGTAATGTAGTGCACTTCTTTTTGCTGGGGGGTAATATTACAAATGCTGTTTATTTGGAGTCTCTGCTGCCGCCAGCCATCCCTGCTCTGCTAGGAAGCAATCAGCTTCACGAGGTAAACGAGGTTAAAACTACTTAGGTGTTGGGGTGTGAACTGGGTGAGTGTTTGTGGTCAAATATCGTATTGCAAGAGAGAAAAAAAAAATGTGGTTGTGAGTCACTCTGGCATGTTGGTGAATTGAGTAAGAGTTCTCAGATGCTCTGGCCAGGAGAAAATTATAGCTAATAATAATAACTTAAACAAATTCAGAATGCTCAAACATCTTCTTTGCAGCATTCTCCAGATGCAATTTTGCTTTGCTTTGATTCCAGCATTTTTATTGGAATTTTTGCTTAGCGAAGGAGCTAAACATGCTGGCACTTCAGGGAGGGAGAAATAATGAAAATGAAATAGTTTGTGTTGTTTGATTTTTGCTTGGCATGTTTTGTTTGGGCTAAATTTAAGATTTTTTCTTTTCAGTTCCAGGATATATATACTACAAAATGAGGCTGATCTTTGTTTTTAGGTTTGGCTGGAGAACAGTGTTTCCTCACACAACTTTCTCTGGCCGTCCTGCTGCCCGGAGGAAGTCCTGCTGGAGGGCTGGTGGGCAGGCGTTTTCCTTGAGATAATGTGGATTTACTGCTTTGGGAAGCTGTTCTGCGACCCCATGCTGCTGAAGCTAAAGCTGAGGTGCCCTTTGCTAGTAGATATCCATCCATCAGCCCTTTCCGAGAGCAGGTTGGCTAACCAAATCCCAGTGCAAAGGGGTGTCGCAGAACTTCCCTGCTCTCCCAGCTGGATGTGACATTTGCAGCTCCGCCAGCTCTTTGGATCTAGTGCCAGTCCCACTGGATCTTTAAAAATGCCCAGCTCCTGGAGTCCAGCGATTGTGGGATAACCTCAGCTTTCCTCTCCTTATGGGGAGCAAAACTGGCTAAAGATGTTCCAGCTCACCCTTCCTTCGCAGAAGCCAGGTGATACGTAGAGTAAACCCAAACTGTGGAGACGGTGTTGGCTTAGGTGGAAGAGTGTGAGCAAAATTGCAGATATTTTAACCAATTTGTAATATAAAGTCTTGACCTTGAAATTTTAAGTGCTATAGGGCAGGCAACACTCCATCCTTTCCTCAGCCACTCGCTGTACATTGGTGCCGGTGCCCAGTGAGGTCCTTCTGCTTGTGGCTGCCTTTTTGCAGCCCCTCGTGGGCTTGTAGCATGTATCAAGGTGCTAGAAATCACCTCAGCGCAATTAATTCCTATTTGTGATTGTCTGTCACGGCCACTTTATTTATAGCTGATTAACGCGCTTGTGTAGAGAGGCTGAATTCAAACCAGCAGCTCTTGGCTGTTCTACATTTGAGTGAGGCCAATATTTATGGAAAACAGAATCCGCCAGAAAGCTCCGGGTTTTGTGGTTACTACAGAATGTCCCCATTGTTTTGCTTTGTGGGGCTCTTCCCCTTCCCTACGCCCTCGATGGCCAGGTTTGCTCTTGTTTCTTGGGAGAATGGCTTGCCTTGAGCATTGCTTCCTGATGGATCCCGCAGCTCGACAGTGCTTCAGATGCACCCGGGGAACGGCTCCTCTCTCCCTTTCTTCACACCAGCTGGCCCTAAAATCCCCGTGCTGGTCCCGCTCAGGTGAGTGGTGCTGCAAGGGGTTCCATGTACCGTCAGAATCAGAACTGAGCGCAGGAGTCCTCGGGAAGCCCTCTGGAGATGCTCTCTGAAGACCACCATGGGCTTTGGTTCCACCCATGCACAGCTGGGGTTTATCGCAGTCCAAGGGGGTCTGCGGCTCCCACGAGGCCCGTGTGTCCCATGTACATCCGTCCTTCATGATGTGCTGACAGTGGTGGCCTCTCCTCCAGCCCTCCCCGCCGTCCGGGTCCCCTGCTCGGGCGCCCCAGCAGACCGGCCCTTCCTTCCCTTTCTGCCCTGCCCGCTCTGCCCTTGGCTGTCTCCAAGGCCACCCTGAACCCGGCAGCACAGAGTGACCCTGGAGCCACTGTTGGGGGCCCTGCTTTTAATCAGAGAATTAGTCTGAAGGGAGAGGAGAGATTCTTGCAGCTCTCCTAATTTTAACCATAGTTAGCGCCTAATTAATGAAACATTGAACTTGTCTGGGACGTGGAGCGGGAGAGAGACCCCAGGCCAACCAGCGCTGGTGTGTTCTGTTTCTCTTGCACTGAGGCAGAGCATTTCTAAGTGATGTGTGGGTGATTGCTTCCAGATTTTGTAGTTATTTCCATCCTTTTAATGCTGGATTAAAAAAAAAAAAAAGTACTCCGAAGGAGCTGGTTCGGCATAATCTGATTTTCTCAGTTTGCAGACCAGATGACCCCACACAATGCGGGGCTCTGTCCCAGCCTGGCCGGTATCGCTGCAGGCATCCCCCTCCTCTGCTGCCCTCCTGGAGCCACTGGGGGCAACTGCCCCTGGTGTGCGCTCCTCAGTCCAGATGGGGACATCATTGAGACTTTAGGTTTGTCACCTCAACTGGATCCCAAGTGATGAGTCCATCAGAGCACGTGGGACTGGGCTTGCCTTCTGACAAAGAAAGTACTAGAGCCAGAGTGAGTCAAACTTGTTTCCAGGCAAACTTGTTTCCCCACCAAATACCAGGTTTGGGAAGTTCTGGTTTCTTTCTAAGGGACATGACCTTGAACCAGTTAAGATACAGATGAACTTGGGGGCTTCTAAAATCTACCTGGCTAAGTTATATCTTAAATATCTTCATTTAATCAGTAACTATATCAGCATATTTTCTAGACCAACATTTATTCAGTAGACTTGATATAGGAGAAAAATAGTGTTTCACCCAAGGATGCTGCTAAGAGGTTTTGTTGTTCTGACCTGTATCTACGAGGTCTTCTTGGCTAGTAAGGAGAATAAGGTTGCCAGTGCATCCATGGCTTGTGTTGGGGAAAAGGAGGAGCCCGGGGTATGGGAAGGCTCGGTGAATATATTTGCTGTATATTTAATGCAATATCTAAAGCTGGATGAGAGGTCTTGCTGCCTAAATCCAAACGTGGCAAGAGGGCCTGGGGCTCTGCTGATCTTGGCAGGGCAGGACCTGCTCACAACTGGTCTGAATTTGGCCTTTGGTGCAGTAGATGTCATCAGCAGAGGAGGGGAAAGAGTAAATCATAGAAAAGTGTCATCAAATTAAAAAAAAGAAAAAGGAAAAGTCAAAGAATCAAGTTGTTTGTTCTTAGTTCCTAATGAATTGTTTAGATCTGATGCAACTATTCCATGATCAGGGTTAAAAAAGTAATAATAATAACAGAAATAGCAATCTTCTCTATTTCTAGATTCTATATCTGCAAGTTCTCTTTTCTTTGCAGAAATTCTATACTTAGGGTTTGTGTTACTCTTATGCATGACCCTACGCAGCGCGAGCTCCATGTAGGTGTTGATGCAGGGAGCTCTGCGCTGGGTGCTGACTAAACCGGGTCACACCGGGGCAGCCTCAACAGAGCGGGAGATGTCACTGCGGGTGTGCAGCGTATGAACGGAGGAGCAGCATAAGAAGCATAGGAGGAGTTCAGGGACTGCCTGGTTTGTTGTACCCTTTGCTTTTCTTTCGGATGTTAGTAGTGTAGGGTACAGATCCCTACTGGAGGAATCCACTCTTTCTAGTCCTGAGCTGGTAAGTCCAAGGGTTTGAATCAGTACTGAATCTGAACAATTGTTCAAGGGAACAATTTCCAAAAAGTAGAAAAGGAAAAATAATAAAAGACCGGTGACATTTAGCTTGAAAATTTCTCTTGTGCTTTACAGTGATTGAAAGGTCTCAGCTGCGGTCCTAGAGCAGCTGAAGATGGAGCAGAAGGGAATTGTTCATCATCCTGAGCTGTGAAAGTCAAACAACACCCGGTTCAGAGCTGTCACACTCCCCACCATGAGCCGAGGCACAGCTCGATGCTCTGCCCAGCTGGACGAGCTCCTCAAGCCCTGCAGAATTTTTGCCCTTTTGCCCTACCATTAATTAGCACTGGCCAGCTGAGGAAGAATGTGGCTGTGGTAGATGACAGAACTGGCCTCCAGTGTCCCAGCTGAGCGGCACAGGGAGGCAGGGAGAGCTCCCCAAAGCTGGTGCTTTCAGAGGTTCACTGACATCCACCACTTTTCATTCACATCCCTAAGGTTTATCCCAGCTTTTGCTTCTTTGCCTCTGTAGTTGAGGTTGTAATCCTTCCAATTAGCATCTAGAGCAAATGACATTGTGAATATTAATATGATTTCATTTATTCCCAAAGACAATAGCCTTGTGAATCAGTAGGGCTCCACTGATCTACTCTGAAGATTTTGGAGCTGTTGAAGCTGGTGTAAAAGGCTTGGGAAATAGTGACTGTGCCGTAGCTCATTATACACTTATTGCTATTCCATCCCTGCAGATGAGGCGCATTGAACATTTGATTAGAGGACTATATATAAACACGGTAAATATATTTGAAAAAGCTGTGACTACTGATCTGACATTAGGAGAAAAAGCCAACAGTGAAAGGAAGCTCTAGACGGAGCTTTGACAGAGACACGGGCGTATTTTAGCATAAAGACTTGCCCTTCCCAGCAGACGCCGCTGTAATGTTTCTCAGAATGCTCTTCCTGCAAAGGGACGCGTTGGCTGCGTTGCCAGATTACAAAGACATTTTTCCGCTGGCTTCTGAGGACGGGACGCGGAGCCGTGGGAGCTGCTGGGAGGTCAGGGTGGTCCTAATCTCCTTTAGCATCTTCCCTTCGCTGCCCTTTTCCGAGGGCCTCGCTCGGGAGCCCCAGCGGACGGTCCCCAGGGGCTCGGCATTCCCGCCCGGCTTGCGCACCACGGCGAGACGGCCTCTTGCTTCCCCATGCTCTGCAGCAACCGCCTTTTTTCTTTTTTTTCCTGCAATTTTTCTCGGGGAGATAAAGCTTGAAAGGCCAGAGTTACTTGTTTCTATTTCGAGGTCTGGTGACCAGTTTCACATTTGCACCAAGTTAAGAATTCTCTGGCCTCAATTTTCGCTCATGGAGAGTAGTGGAAAGAAATGTTTCTGTAAGTGACCATAATGATCATTTCTGTGCTGTTTTGACATGGGTTTCTGTGTTCCATTCTGATCTAATTTGTGGCATTTCCTCCTCATATTTGTTGTTTTATGTTATATATTTAAATATTATATATCTATAATTTAGAAAATATGTTCTATACTTCTAAGCACATTTAAACAAAAGCCGATTCTTAGGCTGTAATTTAAAAAACGTGATTTGAAAACAGAAATTAAAAGGAATACCCACTTCAACGTATTTAAGGTAATGGCATAGTTTCAGCAAAAAAAAATGTATTCGTTTTGAAACTGAGTCAAATGTAGAGTCCTGGAAGAGGAGCAGGATATTAAAATTCACTTATTTTAAAATCCGTGATATATTGCAACGAAAACAGGATGAGATAATCTATCTTTACATGGTTATATAAATAAAACAAAGTACTTAATTTGTTTGAAGTTACAAAGACCCAGACTCCTAACAGGAATTGAGTGCATTTGTGAATTTATGTAACAAACATATCACTACCAACACCAAATTACATCTCAATCAATGTTAAAAGGCATCTGACATTTCCCTTTGATTTATGGATTAACCTTTACAGTTAATACAGTCTAGCATTTATTGTTTTCATCAGTTCGTGGCTTGGTAGCAACCCCAGAGCTCATTGCAGGGAACTGACTAAATTAATAGCTTTTCCCACCATGATCAAACAACTAATGAAAAAGGTCTATTTGGCACAGCTGGTGGATGCTAATATTTAAACAAACAAAACAAACCATTAAGTCTTAGGCCATGATTCTCCTCCATAAAGTGATTTATGTGGATAAACAACAGAGGTACCAGGATCAGTTGACTTGTATCAGTTGACTTGGACTAGACGGGGCTAAAATGTAATGTATTAAACCCACAGTGACAAGAAGTCAGTCCCAAAGTCCCAGCTGAAGGAATACATTTTATTCCTAGATCACTTTGCAAGCAGAAAATAGGAAGTTTCCTACCTCTCTGTCGGAGACATTGGTATGGAAAACACCAAGGGAAAAAATTGCAGGTAGTTTTGCCAAGTTCTGCTCCCATTAATGCCGTTCAGATGCTGAGGGGATTATGTAGTAGGATGACAAAGCATTAAGTAATTATCTGCATCACTTTGTGGAAATAATTCAAACAGAAAAGAGTTTTCCCGAAGAAAGCATAATGTTGCCTTAAAATAACCTAGCTAGTCCTCCAAATTAGCGTGATTGAGGACTAATTATTTTAACAAGAAATGCATTATGCAACTCAAACTGGTTCAGTGATGAAAGACACTTAACTGGGTTCTTTTCGTTTCAGACATAATTCAGACACGTTTAATCAATGTAAATTTCCCGTTAACTTTTTTATTAGCCCTTGGCAGAGTACAGCACCGTCTGGCTCCACATACACCACTGAGAAGATACGACAGGCAGATCCTAAGTCTGCTCCTCCTCCACTTCATCATGGTCAAAGATGGAGTTGAGCCTAAGAGCTTGGAGCAAATTGCCAGGTTTGGGTATTTCTGTGCAACTCTTCCCAATTTGCCTTTCTTTTCCTAAACGCCTCATGGCAGCAGATGAAATTTCTAGTCTGTCCTGTTCTGCGGGACAGAAACTTCACTCAGAAGAACCATTCTCACCATATTTTGGCAAGTCTACTTCCTGACTCTGTTAAAGATGCAATTTTCTTAGGGTCCACCTTTTATTTTGTTTTAAAAAGCTTCAATTTAGAAGCAAGGGTTCATTATAGCTGAACTGTTGCTTGAACTGCAGACATCTGGCTTGCACTGAGACAGTTTTATCCCTTATCCTGCTGACAGCTCACCGTGGTCCCAACATAGGCCACTTTGCGCCTTCGGAAGCGGTTGCAGGTGCAGGGTCTCTGAGTGCGGTGCAGGGTTTTTTGCTTTATTCACACTCACAGCTCAGTTGGGCTGCAGCTTAGGTGGGTGGTGACACATGCAAGGACTTCTGAAGGAGAGAGGAGGGCAGAGCTCATTAGTAAAAGCTCTTTTCCTGCAAATCACACAGGCAAAGGGAAAAAAAAATTAAATTTCCCAGTTCTGCTGAACTTTTCTTGTGAAAAGGTTGGCCTGTCGAGAAGCTGCGATCCATGGCAAAGCCGCTTTTTTTCTTTGCGTAACGGATGGCCATGGATCATTACTTCAGGATGACACAGAGACTAGGTTTGTAGTCAAATACTAAGTAAAGAGCTCATTTTAGCCTGGGAAATTCCTCTGAAGGCAAAGTCAAATTCCTCTTTCGGCTGAGCCTGTTGAGGTATGGAATATTCACTTCTCCTAACCAGCTTGGAAATATCACTAGATGAGCTAGATTGGATTCTCCGGGGGATTTTTTATCCTAGGAGCATCTGCTGTAGCAAAAAGCTATTTGGAGCATCTAGATGGATTCTTTGGATTTGAACCAATATCCCGGCGTTGCAGAGAACCTGCAGAGAGTCCCCCAGGTGCTGCCGACTCCTCCTGAAGCAGCAGGACAAGGACATCTCCAAGGACATCTCTGCTCATCTTTACTGCCCGCACAAGGTTTCCTTGTGGACCCTTACTGAAAGAAAGGCATGTAAAGTGCTTCCATTTGCTTTAAGGTCACCAAGAGCCCCCTCATTTTGCTCGTAGCATGAGTTAATATGTCATGAAAGCTTATTTCATTCATTGGAGAAATTGGTATGCTTAACCTCATCTTGAAAATGAGGAATAAGATTACAAAAAAAAAAAAAAAAAAAAAGTAAGCCATTTCTACATTTCCAAGTCTTGTGATCTGACCCCAGCTCTATTTCTACATTTTGCTTTTCTTAAAATCCCAGTTCCTGGAGTCACGCAAAAGTAGGAGAGCTGGTGACTTGTACACATTTATGTGTGACTCAGACCCCTCTGCCAAACTGGTCCGTGCCAAATGCGCAGTGACGGGGTGGATGAAATGTTCGAGCACTACAGACTATCAAAGCAGAGGGAGAAAAGGGCAGTGACGAGAAGGCAGGTTAATTTAACAGCAGGAGCTCTCTCTCTAGATTATCTTTCTAAACAAAATGCTTTCCAAAGGACAACTCTCTCTACTGCCCTTACAGATGGGGCTGTGGATGCACAGCAAGATAAAATGACTTGCTCTGATGAATGGACCATTTTAGAGTCAAAATGGCACTGAGTTTCTGGAAACCTAAAGATTTTCCTGCTGGGTCATTCCAGAGAAGAGGCTGAAACACAGAAAGAACAACAACAACAATATATATATATATGTTTTCTTGGTTCTGGTTTGAAAAAGAAATATAGAATTTCCTGCTATCTTGAATGAATGCATTACAGTTGGAATACAGTTAAATCTAATAAAAGAGTCCATGTGCCACCACCAGAAATACTCCTTTTGTAATTGCCTCTAGCTATTGCTACTAGTAGTTCAGATTGCAGTTTCCGTGTTCTGTATGTCAATATTACTGGATCACAAGCAAGGAAACAGGAAGCCTGATAATCAATTTTGGTGGCTGTACAGTCATTTAGCTCATGAGTTCAGCAGTTGGGAAAATTTTAAACTTCAGTCCCAGTAATTGCAAACCAGAATTAGGTCTGCAATATCAGTTTTGTATGTGCTGTATTCGTGCACACATCTTCACAGAGCCCAGAAAACTCACCTACTAACAGGAATATTTCTGTAGGAATAAACAGGGTTTGGTTTGGGGCTCACACTATAGTTTTTGCTCTCCAGTTTCGAATCTTGCTGTTGCAAGAGATTCAGACTCAGCCAGGCTCAGGAGTGAAGAAAAGAGTGTCTCTCCGTTCAGGCACATTAATTTCTTTCCTCTGAAATGATTTCTGGTGAAAATAGCAAACTACAGCTTTACGATGCTGTAGCCCAGAACTGCCACAAAAACACCCATTAAAGGGAGACCTGAACCTTCCCTCAGATGAACATCTGTCCAGCAAAGCGTGTTTAAGAGGAACAGATTTTGGTGCAGGAGCTGCTCCCTTGGCCAGGGCTTGCCAAGGTGCCAGCACAGCCCCGGGCAGGGGACCCCTGTGGCCTGTCCCTGTCCTGGGAGGGGGCTGCACGTGGCTCTGCCTGTCTGAGGTGACCCTGGGCCATTTTCAATAGTGCAAAACGTTGCTGCTGCTGCTAAAGCAAAGTTACAAGTTGTTGACGAAGAACTGCATGGTGTTTGATCCTGAGGGCACCCAGCTCGGTCTGTGAGTGCCACCACTGAGGTGGTCTGCTCCTCACACATCTTTCCCAGGGTCCTGTGTCCTTTCTGGTGTCACCAATGGGGCAGGAGACTGGGAAGTGGGCTGCTGGCAGTCTCCCAGCCCATATTCCCTGTGGGAAGTCAGGTGAGACTGAGCAGAGGGCAGTGCATGTCCAGGATAACCTCGGGTGACCTAATGAGATAGCACAGAAGAAGCTGCCTGCTGAAAATACGTTTCCCTTCTCAGGTATGAGGACACTTTGAAAGCAGGGGGATCTTTTCTGGAAGAGTAATAGCTCTTCCACATCAAGACAAACATGCCTGACTAGAGGCTGGAGATATTTCAAAATTATTCATTCAAGGGGCCTCAAAGCTTCTCCATGGCACGCACAACCTCTGCACTTGCCTCCCTGAAGGATGAGAAGTGTGTTTGCTCTTGCTGCTGATGGAAAGAGGTAGAACTTGGAGAAAAGTGATGGACTTCACCCTTGTTGCTGCTGGGACAACCTGCCCCCGTGCACCCCGTTCCTCCTTGGTGGCCCCAGCAACTTTCAGGGCTCTTGTGTAGCTGGGGAGGGAAAGCTGTGGTGCCCTGAGCCATCTGCCGCCCTGGGGAGCTCCTCCCTGAGAAGAACATGAAGGAAGATGGTTCAAAAACGAACATGAAGATCATGAAGATGAAGTGAGGAAGATGCGGGAAGGACGGCCTGCCATGAGCCCTTTGCCTGACAGCTCCATCCCAGTCTGGCACAGGAGCACCTTGGGTCATTGGTTTGGGCCATTTCTTCTCCATCTGACAGGAAACCTGTCTTCTCCTCCCCCACTAGAGCACTTGAAAGTGTGTGGCCGGCTGCCTCCCCCTGTGCACTCTGGCCTTGCCTCAGTTTCTGAGCAGAAAGAGTCAAACTTCCTCTTGACTTTAGGATCAGAACCTAAACTGGATTAAAATGTTGCTCCTTGAATTTTATAATGCTGTTTTCAATGACATGATTATGTGACCTACCTTTGTTTATTATAAATCTAATACCACAAGTTACAGTTCAATGAATTCACATTTTATTTTAAATTTTTGTCTGAAGTAGCCTAAAGCTCTTCAAGAAACAATTGCACAGAACCATATGAAAGCTGCTAATTTATAATCTGCAGCATCACAGCACAGCTAGCTTTTCATTTTGTTAAAAGGAAATGGTTACTTAGAACAACAAAGCAAACCATGTGTTCAGAGTTTATATTAAAAGCTTTTGGTATTTGTTAGGGATACACAATGTATCATCTTGAAAATATTTGTTTTCCTGTAATTTCATCAACAACCAAACAAAATAGAAAGTAGTACAGTGTCATCCCATTGCCAAACTGTAGCAGATTTTGGGACAGATTTCTGCTGAAAGAGAATCCAAGGTCCTGAATCTGGGCATGAGCTTGAGCTGTTTCTTGGCGCTGTGTGCACCAGCCCCAGAGCAGAGGTGCTCTCGAGCAGCAAGCAAATATCTTTGCAACAGGAATCTCACCCGGACACCAACATCTGGTTCTGTCCTGCTCAGGCCTTGGGCTCTGAGGAACTTCTTCCTTATTTGCACTCATTTCCCACTGAACACACAGTGTGTTTTTCTGGCTGAAAGGCAATGCTGAAGAAACCTGTGGAGATCTGCTGCTCTTTTTTTCTTGAGAAGACCCCAGATAACTGCTAGAAGATATATAATTTTCTTTACTATTCACATGGCCTTTGATCTGACTAATCCTGGTAACAGAGAATGAGGCTTTAGTCTGTTGAACCCAATGGCAAAACCCCATTCACTCCGTAGGAATCAGGCTTTGACCCTGGAAGCTGGTCTCAGATGGCTCAGTGCAGAGCAGTGTTACGGCATGATCATACCAGAGTGCCTCCCAGGATGCAGGAATTGCTCATATAGCCCCCAGCCGCAAAAAGGCTGAGAGAGAACTGCAAAACCCAGCTCATTGCACCTGCTATTTTCTACATTTGCTGCTAATGGAGAGAAGAGGTTCCTTAACTCAGTCTCAGACAGGCTGGAAGGGGAGGATGGCAGCACCAGTCTGGCTGCAGTCAGTACGAGCACAGCGTAAAGAGGAGAGCAATTCTGGTGTGGAAATAAATATCTGTGGTATGAAACCTCAGAGAAGATTTTCAGCCACAGCTGATATGCTTGGGACAGATGGCTAATGGTCAGTGGAGCCTTTGGGCTCAAGAGGAAAGTTGATTCTATCCTATTTTTTTTTTCCTGGACAACGTAAAACATCACAGTTTTTCACCATTAGCAGCCATGGAAACTACAGCTTCAGGGAGTCAGTCAGAGTCACATCCAGGGGGCTGCAAGGCCAGGATTTTTTCACAGCCAGTTGCAGTGCGGGTGGTAACAAAGATTCAAATGGCTAAGGGGAAGAGCAGCATTGCTGGAGCTGTGCACATTTCAGGAAGACTTTTCTTTTTTTTAATTGGAGCCACTGATATACATCTATAAAAACCAAACAAATTTCCAAACCTATTACATTTTAGTTATGTCTTAGACCAAGACCTGTGCGCGCCCGGCTTTCATGCAGAACAGCTATTCTGTGTAGTCCCAGCAGCAAGAGAGCTGCACTGAGAAGCACCTCGCAGGCTGGCAAGTATTTTGGGATCCTATTTCCATCCTGCTGAATGCAAGACAAGGGAGCATGAGCCCGAAGTACACGTAGATAACGGGAGACAGCAGCTCCGAACTGAAGGGCAAAGGTTTTTCTTGAAGCACTTCAGTCCGCAAAAAGTGAAGGTTTATGGACCGTGCTGCAGATTGCGTCCTCCTGCATGCACAGAAATACTCATGATGAAGAGAAAGTCAACTGGGATTATCGCAACCTCTTCCTTTCCTCTCCGACAGGACTCTCCAAGTGCTTATTTTCAATTTCATAGTTATGGTGAGAAACATGGCATGTTTTGATTCCTAATTTAGACTGTTTATCCTGAGAGATTCCAGGATCTTCATTTGAAAGATAAATCCAAACCTTGTTTTTCCCTTTGCAGTATGCATTCCCTAACAAAAACATTGCATGCCATACTTCATTACAGGCCTTGCAAGACCTTCACAACCATAAATTTAGGGACTTGGAAAACACAATGGACTTGAGGATGGAAACAAGCCAGTTGGCCTATCTAGTCAGGTCCATCTCTTCTGTTTGAGTTAACAGCTGGATTTCACAGTGGGAGAAATCCTGCAGTTCTTTCTCAGGCAAATTTCTCACAGCTGGATTTGCCTCCAACTCTTGTAGCTACAGTGGAAGGAAGCACAATTTACTTTGTTATTTTACATTAGCTCCCTTGCTAAAAATAATACAGTGCAAGTTCTATAGGCTTGGACCTACCCTGCTCTAATGAGCCTAAGAGCAATAAGAAAGACATTCTCAGTATAACAGAGGCAGAGGATATGTATGAATTTCTTTGTGTCTTGCAGTACATATAGTACCCGTGGTCTGGAAAAAGCAACTAGTAGCTGGATGCCAAGGCAAAATAAGGAGGTAGGACTGGTGGTTGTTCTGAGAGCACCAACTAGGAGACGAGTTGCTGGCTCTGTTCAGTGCACTGTGTGGCAAGGGACCTTAAGTATTAAATATTATATGGAAAGTTCAGTTGTACGTATACTGTTTCAATTCCAGCAGAAATTGTACCAAAGTTAATGGATTTACAAGGATTTACACCAGCACAAAAAAGAGGCGAATGTGCCCCAGAGGAACCGGAGATGGAGAGGCCAGCTGGAATCAGCCACGCAGCCTTTCATGCAGCTTGGGTCTGGGGTCTGAAACGCTCATCACGGACGTGGATTTGTGTTTCTCAGCCGGTGGGGATGACCAAGACCTCATTCACTCTGGCCAGGTACAAGCGCATGGGCTCACTTCCTTCTCACCCCAGAGCTCTGGTGTGGGGACATCATGCCCCTGGGTTGCAGGATGGCCTTCACAGTGTGGGGACATCGTGCCCCTGGTTTGCGGGATGGCCTTCACAGTGTGGGGACATCGTGCCCCTGGTTTGCAGGATGGCCTTCATACAGACCTGGCTTAGAGCACGTCTCATTTTGGCAGCTATATTTGTCCCAGCCAGCGTTTGGTCAATGTGCGGAGTCCGCTGTCCTCGCCTAGTCCATATTGGAGAAGACAGACAGATTCTGCCGCGGCCTCTGCACATCACTTAGCTTTTAAGCCAGCTGCCAGGCTCCAGCCGTGCCGGTTACACATACGGAATATTCCCTGGCTTCACAGTGAGGTCCTTCTCCTTGGTTCTGGGGGTACGGAGCTGCCTGACCGGCTGTGATGGAGCTGGAGAAACAGCACCAGCCTCAGTGTGCCAGGATTAAAAGAAAGAAAAAAGAAAAAGGTCCTGGACTTTTTTCTTCCTTCCCCAAGAAAAGGTAATTTACGTAAATTTATCCACGACCAGCATACGGCAATAGCTCACAACTTTGTTAATGGAAACCTGGTGATCCATAACACTTGTGTGGGAGACATTTGCTCGGGGGTAATACAATATTAATGTTAATATCAATGATCGATCAGAGGATTTGCAAGAAAGGCATAAAGTATTTAATTATAATTACATTGGGAATGGCTTTGTAATGGCTACGACATTTGAATAAGGTCACGTCTAGCCCTCACCCCTGTTATGTTGTTCTATATTAAATGCCATTCACTGTAAGTGCTAGAAACCTTTCTGGAGTTGTCAGAATATAATATACTGAGTAAATTGAAATATGTCCCTTCATTTTTTGAAATATGATTGATATCCTTTGCAAAACAAATGTTAACACCTATTTGTACACAAATTTCTTTGATTATATGTTAGGGAAATTCAAGTACAACACTGTCTCCTAGCAGGCACTTTACTGCAAGCAAAGGAAATGGTTATTTGTGAATATTAATTCATCTTACTGGAATGGCTTTAGATAATCCATACAGGATTAGTTCTGTCTTTCCTAATATGTTTATTTATCATATATTAGTAGCCATAATTGCATCTCCATGGGTCTCAGTAGCAGCTAGCCTCCTGCACTCACCTGGGGTGAGGTGTTTGCTTGCTGGAAACTTTTGCTGCCCTTTAGCTATCTTTGATAGCAACTTTAAGAAAGAACACACAGTAAGAGGCATATTTGCACATTTCACAGCAAAAAATATATATATTTCAAATATTCTGCAGATATTTTCTAGAACTATCAGCCTGGTAGCAGCATTGCCATGTTTAAAACAACCAGCAAAATTCTGCAAATAAAGCATGACTATATCAACGCAGAGAGGAAGCCAGAGATGCGCACATGCCGGCCCACGTGTGAGTGCATGCACAGACCGAAGCGCTACGTGGAGACGTGCTCTCCCACACCATGGGGAACTGCCTATAAATACGGAAGGAGCAAACGCTCTTCGCTCCCCAAATGAGAGTCCATCTGCCCAGAGATTTCAAAGGTTTTCTTCTCTCTTAACACCAGTGTAAACAGCAGATCAATCACAGCTAATGAGCCAAATTTTGCTTTCAGACAATAGCAGAAAATAGTCATTGATTCACAGCTAATTGAAAGCTGTTATCTGAGGGCAGAATTTGGCCATGGGAATTAATTCTCTGGAAGTTTGGAAGACATGCAGTGACCTAACTTTGACACGATTTTTCATTTTTTTCTCTTCAAAGAAGAAAAATAAAGAATTTTGCATGCTATGGAAATGCCTGAAGATGCCAAGTGTTATCGTTTTCCAAAGAAATGAGCATTTATTACAAATGTATGTGAAATAGTGTTGATGGTGAATTTTAAGTACGTGGTAGTACTTTTAACATCACGACAACATACATCATGCATTTTTACAACATATAAGTGCAGTGATATTGCTCCCTTTCTCAGTAACAATATATAAGACTATATAGTATAAATGTACAGTATATATTAGCCACAATGTAAAATAACTTAGTGAAATGTCAAAGCTTCTGCATAAAAATTCAAGTCATGCCTGAGCATACCTCTAGCATAGTTTTGCTTAATCTTATCTCATATACCTTCATTTACCTTCAGTTCATGTTGTAAAGATAATTTTATCTCTCTCTATATATAATTGCTTAAAACCACCAGAATTCTTGTCTTTTTTTCCTTGTATCTGCAATAGGTGAAGTTTGCAGTGGCCAAGCCAAAAAACAGGATTTTGTGGAGACTCAGCTCGTGTTGCCATTAGGTTCTGGATGCGATTCATCGTGAACATCAAGTTGTATAAAAGCGAGTTCTTAAATGTTGGTTACAGCTCATCATTGTCCGTAAAGGTCGCTTCTTGAGGTGCCCTGCTACCCTGGGCATGGTAATGAAAGGGCTTTCATTAGAAATGGAGCTCGTGAGCTAGCATTGCTCTCTGTAGATTATAAACCTCACTAGCTTGGCTGAAATTGTATCAAGTACCACTTTGGTGATTGCTTGCCGGAAGGATCAATAAAAATCTATTTAATAGGAATATGCAACTTGTCTCAAAGCAGGTAGACAGACTTCTGGCTTCGGACGGCACTAGATACAGGTTCTTGAAGGCTGTTTCTCCCTTCGTACTTGCTAAATGAAATATATTCAAGGACTTTCCTGCAGCATCTCAGGAAGCTTTCTGATAACATGAAGGGAGAGCATTAGGAGTCTTTATGCCTCTGTCACATTATTCATGTCCTGGAGTTTAGCAGCCTTGCGATTTGTTTTCTTGGGATAATTTTGAATATAGCTTCACTTCAACAATTTAAACAACTCTCTCCTGAATACCAATAAAATGCAACTTAAACACCTGTTAATAACTATATTCACCAATTAATGACAGATTAATGCTGTGTGGTTGAGGCATGATGCTAAAATCAAAATTAAGGGAAGACTGAGTGGTTTTCTGTGATTCCTTTAAAAAAAAACAAAGTCACCCCCCAGCCTTTTACATTCCAGCCAGTGTAAATCCACAGAATTACACTGTTTTAGATCAGCTTAACATCTGACCTATATACTTCAGTGGAATTAATCCTAATTTCTACCAGTGAAAGTGGAATCAAATCCACTTTGCCTTTAGTAAAGCAGTGGGTGATAAACAAGTCCCTTTTCTGTTGGATCCTCTTGAGAAAGGAAACTCGTGTGATGCTAAATAAAGTCCAGGATAGGTCAGAAAACAAAGCTAGAATTTCATGCATTTCAGCATGGTGAAAACTGGTGCTGATAACTGTTCATGCTTCCACCTTAGCAAAGTTCTTTTGGTGGAGACCAGCCGGTGGTTGGTAACTGTTTCTGAACGTTACTTGTGCGTTAGAAGAGAAGGCAAACGGCTGCTTTTCAGTGGTGCGAGGCTGCTGCAAACACTGCACCCCGGGTACTGCGGATAAATAACATCACATTGTCCAGAACTGCACATTAATTTGCTGGGCCTCCAGTAGATGATATTTATTTTCCTGTGTATTATACTGAGATCTCAGAACAGGCAGGGGGTCGGGGGCTGAAAGAATGTAATCGATGCTAAATTTAATTTCAGAATCCGATTTTCCTAAAGAGGAGTTGCTGAGGGTCTGCCGGGAGGTTGTAGTGTTTGGAGCAAACCCATGAGGTTCCAATAGCCTTGGTCCTGATTCGATTCTTTCATGTTTGCTTTCAGAGGAGAAAATGTTGTTTAAACCAGAGTCCGTAGACATATCAGGGGTTGAAGGACTTTTCCCTCTGCCTGGTCTCTGCTCCTTATGTTCCCTTTTCATGTTCCTCCTCCTCCGTCTTCTCCTGTAATTCCCGTTTTCGAAGAGATCCAGCATGGACTCACATCCCGTTGCAAAGCTCCAATAGTTTCCTTTCCCCTTCTCATTCCCTTCTGTTCTGGGAACCTGTATTTATTTAAAAGCAGTTCAGTATTTGTATGTGTTACAGATGCTGCTGCTTAACATCTGCATTCATTTACATTCAGGAATGGTGTAAACACAAATGACAAGGCTCTTAAGCCTATTCTCAGTTGTTACATGAATAGGATGTAAACTCCAGCCTCTTCAGTTTGTTATCTATTAGCGTGGATCAGACAAGGACATATTCTTTATCTTTATAAATGACAGCTTAGACTTTAGCTCAGCTGTTTGTTTCCTTTTTTCCCCCAGTGATGAGATTATTCCTGCATTTTTTTTTTATCTATGCACAATATGTATGTAAATATACGGTACTGAGCTTACCTTTACAAAACAACTGTTAAGTGATAAGTTATGTCGGATGGAGTTCTGCCAGGCTCTTTGATTTGATCTGTAGTAAGGAAATTTCTTCATTATAAAGTCATAAATGCCAGAGAGGGTGACTTTATTTGATGGACTTTGCTGGATGGCCATTGCAATTAAGGCAATGTAGCTGAAAAAAGGAAAACTGGCTGTTACACCATTGCCCTATACGCAGATAATAATGAGGATAGTATAATATTGTCATCTATCATATCCTCGGATAATGAGGACTCACGTAATGAGGATCACGGGGGTACATATGTGCTTGTGATCCTGCTTATGAGAGATGCCCATCTGGCTCCGCATCCTGACCCCGGCGCCGCTGGCGCTTGTCCCGTGCCGTCGGGCGGCACCAAACGCGGGTGTTTTTGCAGAAAAGTTTCCCTGAACTTGCAGCCTCCGGAGAGATGGAGCCACCTCGGAGCTGCCAGCTGCGGGGCAGGGGGGCGGCCGCCGCAGCCACCTGCAGTGTCCCGTGTCGCTGCCTCCCGCAGCACCCGTGTAACCCCCTTGCTCCGGGGCTCCTACGAGCAGGAGCGCTCACGGCTCGGCAGTGCGTCGCACACCGGTGCTGCTGTCACCCCGCAGGTCAGGGAGCCACCCATGGACACAGCAGGCAAGAAAAGGGTGAAATCTTCCCCCGCCATCGCCCCGGGTGGGATGAACACCCTGGGGAAGGCTCCTCGCCACCCGCCTCGGGGCTTTCCCTGGCACTGACAGCTCCGCGGGAGAAAACTTCCCCTTACCTGTACGCCGGCCTGGTGAATTTTTTCTCCTCGTCGGAGCTACAGGTCGGGTACTCATCGCCGTCGTAGTTGAAGCAGTTGTAGGGGTACTGCGAGCTGTCGAACATCCTGCTGCTCCTCACGCAGCTCCCGCCGAGTGAGCGCGGCCGAGGGACGTTTCCAGCGCTCCCTCCTCCCTCCTTCCCTCCCCTCTGCCCGTCTCGTTCCCGCTCTCTCCCCCCTCCTCGTGTCCTGCCCCCTCCGCACACACGCGCTTCCCGGTGCCGCGCGGGGATCGGGACATCCCCCCGCGCCGCCCCGGCCCGGCCGCGGCACCGGCAGCGGAGCACGGGCACCGGGAACCGCTGCGGGACCGGGAGCGGCGCCGGCACCGGGACCGGGAGCGGCGCCGGGAGCTCCAGCACCAGGAACTGCACTGACACCGGGAGCGGCACCGGGAGCGGCACCGGGAACTTCACCGGCATCGGGATCGCTGCACCGGGAGCTGCAGGAGCGGGAGCGCCCACCGGGAGCGGCACTCGCTGGGTGGTCCAGGCGGGATGGGGATTGGGAGCAGGACCAGCCGCGCACTGTGTGGGGTTAATAAATCCCATTGCAAGGTCCCCACTTGTAAATTAAACTTCGAGGGCAGAATTCAGCCCTCTTTTCTCCCCTCACCACCAAGTCCTCGCTCGTCTTAGTTTTCCCTCCCCAGCTCAGCAGGGAACGGGTCTGAGTTATTTATTTTTGGAAACCCTGGCATACAATAAACAGGCGTCCCAGGCGCTAGCGCGTGCTTGTGCTGATCTGCAGTCTATAATACAGCATAATGGACATAAATTATACTTCCATGACTAAAGGAAAATGTGTACGTTCAAAGCGAGCAGAACAGAGGGATATGAGGGACTACTGTCAAGCAGGAAAGTAAAAGGAAAATAGCTGTAGGCAGGAGAGCTGCCTGTGTGGGCTTTGATCTAAAGGATGAATTAGACTAATAGCCCTGTGTGTTGGCATCCAATACTGCTACGATTTAATAGTTTTTCAATGCTTTGGAGTGTTTTCCAACAAGTGCTGTAAACCAAAGGCATCACACACTATTTCAGGGGGACTAAGAAGGTGTATGCCACATGATAATTAAATTATTTGAAGACAGCTCTGTCCCAGCAACTAGCCCCAGGAGGAGACGGGTATTGGAAAAGAGAAAGTAAATTGGTGTGCAGAGACTCACCTGGATGGAAATACAAAATCACAACCACTAGCAAGGCAACTTTGTCGTCCGCAGCATCTTTCACACAAACTATGTCCCCTAACCCCTCCTGGAGTTAAAGGATACAACTAGGGGAAAATTCACCCAAGGGATGGAGAGTCCTTTAAAGAGAGGTGTAAGCGGCTCCTAAGGTTTTGACAAAGATGGCCATAAGAAAGCCCTTTCTCTGGAATATAACAATATATAATAGCAGGGAGCAGGAGGAAATACAGGCATGAAAAAAAGCAGATAGCAGTGGTGTTTTCTGTGGAATATGAAGCCAGGGCAGACACCCCAAACAAGAAATTATCTTTACTCTAAAATACATCAATAGGCATATGCATGAGGCCTGCACTGCAGAGGAGGTCTTAATACAAAGGGTCAGCTACAGATGCCCAAGGCATTAACAGGCCTTTAATATTGAGCAAGATAGAGCAGATTCAGTGGCAGAGAATGAAATATCCTATGTCTTATTTACATTCATGCTCTGTCCAGTGGAGTGAAAAGGTTTGAACTAAACAAAAGGTTGGGCTATAGATTCAGGAAAATTTTCCCCCGCAAAAAAATAGTGATCCTTGCGACATGAATAAATACCAATTTTGATTATTAGCAGCGGTTCTTTCCTTTGGAGATTGTTCACTTCAGTGAAATTCTAGTGACATAGTGTTGCCTCCGATTTACAGCAATGTAGAGGAAGGAGAACCGTGGTAGTTTGCTCTGATTTTACAGTCTGTTAGTGCCTTTTATGCAGTTCCTCACTGCTTTATTTATAAAGACTGCCTTAACAAGAGAGCCACAGAATATATTTTGATCAAAAGCCTCACATCGTTACTGACAGTGCGCAGTAGCTAAAACGTCGTATAAAGGGAATTGGAGCAAATTTATGCGGTGCCATTCAGTTAGCAATATTATTTACCTCAGTTATTGCCATGGCTTGCAGTTGGCTCAGCCCTTGTCCGTCCTATCTATCACGTCCATCCTTCAGCACATTCCACTGCTGGCAGGGAGCTCCAGGCCCTCCAGGGACTCCTGGACACACGTGCCCAGCAATCCTCACCCGTTTCCCACCCGTGGTTGATGTCCTTGAGGAGCAGCCCTGGGCAGGCCCTGCCGGGGCAGCTTGGCCAGGCACATGCCGATGCTCCTGTCATTGACATCGGTTTTACATCCCATCTGTGGACAAATGTTATTATTTCCTGATAGCCAACCCTGCCTGGAGGATTTAGTTTCCAGCTCTGTAAATTCCACTAAATTCTTCTGCTCTAAATTGACCTAGGCCATGGTCAGAATGTGAACCATTTTAGGGTCCTACAAGATCAGAAAACTCTCTCTCATAATCTTTCTTCTGAAATGCAGAAATGAAAAATGGGGGAGAATTTCTCAAGGTGTTTTTTTTTTAAGGCCCACATACTGAAATTTTATCTCCAAGTGAGATTTCAATTCACTTGGTTCAATTACAAACCTTGACAATAATATTCATAATGAAAAGCTAACGGAGTCTGGACACACCACAGTGGATTTCGCAGGTGCCATGCTAATGGTATCAAAACATGTTGTACAATAGGTTTTTTCCTAGCATCTGTGCAGCCATTATAGTTTAACTGGAGGAACTGTAATTCATCCCTGTCATTATCATAAAAGCATAATTTTGCCAGGCTGGTATTTTCTTATGTTGTATATTTCCAAAACACAGAGCCATAAACCATTTGATTAGAGATTGTAAATGGGCAATAAAAAAATGCTGTGAAAGATTTGTCTGATTTTTTTTAAACATTGATGTTAAAAAGTTATTAGCAATTTTTGTAATTATGACACAGATTAAGAAAACTGCATGTGGAATGCAGACAGGTCATAAATCCAGAGAGCTGAGTCTGATACGTGTCTCTGCTCCCCAGGTATCAGCGGTGCCTCCGTGTCGAGGGCTGGCGAGAGCAGCGCTGCCCAGGTCCTGGGGACACGTTGGTGGCATCATCCAGTACTGGATGAACTCAGCTTGTGTCCTGCCCCCTCATCACCCTTGGAGCCCGAGCTGGCACCCAAGCAATTTGAACTTAGGGAAGGAATTGGGGTCCTTAGCAGGCTTTGAATCACAGAGGATCTGATCCACAGAGGATCTGTGTTCGCCTGTTCCTTGGAATTGCTTGCTTCTTATTCCAAGATCTGTAGTTCGGCCAGACAAGAGGATGGGATAGTGAGGGTGGGATTAATTACTTCCCCAAATGCTTGGATGAGAGAAAAGGAGAATTCTCCAAGTTCTCCAAAGCCCCTGTTTCCAGGACATAGGGCTCTACCTCCTGATATTGAACCCAGTGATCATTAATCATAGGAAAGAAGAATTCTGCCACACTGTCCACCCCCTTTAAGCCAGATTTCTCTCTGCTTCTACCATGTCTATCAGCAGAGCTCCCTTCCCTCCTGCTTTTCTTTAGTGCTCTTCTGTAGAACTTCATGGAAATAAAATCTGCACCCTGTGGTGCTCAGCAAGATTTGTTTATGCTTCCTAGCTGGAGGATTGCTTGGAGAGGCATTCCTCATCCGCATGCCTCCTCGGTGCAGCGGTGGGAAACTCAGGCATAAAACACAACAGGAGTTTCTGCTGGAACAGGAGTGTGCGTAGGAAACCTTCAGCAAAAATCCATCACGTTATGGGTGGTAATAAGAAAACAACTATATGAACTGTCTCTGGTAGGTCATCCCTGCCCTAGCAAGATACAGAAACAAAGACTGAAAAGGCACAAGAAAATCCCATTTTTGGAGATATTCAATGCGCTTTGGTATGAAAAATAGGAGAAGAAGGCTTCCAGAATGAAAGGGTATTTCTCATACTAGCTACTCCTAGCTTACAGTTATTGATCAAAAATAGTTTTGTCAGAAATTCCAGCCATCCAAGCCAACGGCTTTCCCCTGTCTTGCAAAGTCGTGTAATGGTGTCATCACCAGGATGCTGCTGTATTTCCCTTTGGGACAGGAGGTGTTTAGGTGTCAGTTCCTCAACAGCAGTGCAGACCCAGCACTCTGCTCCATCGATCCCCTACACAGTAGGTTGTTCCTTTTGCTAATGTTATCTCCTTTCCCCAGAAAAATAGCAAGTCCTTTCGTAAGAAGCTCAGAACAAGTGCAGTGACAAGCAGGGAGCAGGAGAGAAGCCAGGAGCTGCCGATGGAGCCTGTGCCCCCTGCTCAGGCAGAGTGTGGAGTGTCCCGGTGGAGCTCGTCACCCACCCTGTCGTGGCTTAACTGATGGCAATATTACAGGAACCAGCAATGCAGTTTATTATTTGCTGCTTTGTTCCCCTGAGGTCAGGCTTCAAAGATAGCGGAGGAAAAGATGATCAGGTCTCTAGCTTTAGCCATTTATTAAGCAAAATCATTGATTTTTTCCACTCCTATTCCAGTAAAACTTGACCAGAAATAATCAAAATAAGATGAAACGGTTACACAGAGAATAGAAAAAAAATCAGCAAAGATTGGGCAAAATATTTTGAGTTCACCAGAATGATTTTCCAAATTGGTCCCAGGAACACTGTCTTTGGTTTGCCTAGGACATTTCTGGAGGAGGAATGGATGATTAAAACCACGTCCTAGTTTGTTTATTTAAAATGAAGCCATGAGACAGATGTTCAGAGTTTGCTTACTTGTGATTTGGTATTCTTTCCCTGACCAGTGGCACAAAATTAAGTCATCCTCTTTCACTTAGTGCATTGATAGGATAAAACAGTAGAGACATGCCATGCTGCACAAGGTCCTGGACTTTATATTAACTTTATATTAACTTTATATTTTTCCTCCCTCAGCTGTGAGAGTGCAGAATCACTGATTCATGTGACTTTTGGACACAAAGTAGGGAGACCACAGTGGAGAATTTAAAGAGAGGGGACGAAGTGAGAGGTGATGCTTCTTCTTTATACCTTTTGGATGGGTATAATACCCGTGACTTGACTCAACCTATATCTGTTTACCAAAAATGGACATTATTTTGGTGCTGTTGCAAAACCTCATCCATCTTTAGACATTTCTCACTGCAGCTATGTACAAAGTCATTTGGCTATAGGCCTCACTTCATACATTGTTGGAATTCTGCACTGAACACAGCTAATAGCTTGGGCCAGGAAACTGGTTCCAGATGTTAATTAACTCCCTCTGCATTAACTGGAATCACACAATTAAGGGCTGATTATTTATAAAATCGTTTTGCTGAAAGAATTGGGAGAATGAACACAAGCATCCTGGCTCACACTTTCACACAAATGTCCATGTGCTGCTTAACTCCAGGAACTGGCACATCTTGTCCCACCCATTTATTTTCAGACATCGTAATTAGTCCGGGGGATCCAGGGGACAACACAGCCAGACGTGGAAGAGTAGGACTGAGGCAGAGAAGCAAATTCCAGCTGACCTACAGTTTAGTGTTGTGACACTGTGAAGCTTTGAACATGCCTCTCAAATAGCTCATAGGCCTTGGGACTTGCCCATTGCTATAAATCTAAACAGCAAAACGGCCTCATCGTCCCCAAGGACAAGCTGCAGTACTTAGGAACTGGGTAGCTGCTCTGGGGCTAGGGGAACTGGGCAAGGTGCATGGTGCTTTGCCTTGGCTGAACAGGCTTTTGAGGGGGCTACACAACCTGTGATAGATGCAGATTGCAACAAATTCAAACTGCTTCAAGCCCTTCGGTCCCATCTACCTCGTGTGAAGCTCAGAGTCGGGGAACCACACAGCTCATCGCTGGTGCCGCAGTATGGGCACACAGAGGGTTTGCGTAGCAAGACCCAAGCTTGCTTGCTTTGTGTGATCAATCCCAAAACAACTCAGAGCAAACGCAGAGGACGCAGTGGGTCCCGAGCCAGGGACATCACTGGAGGAAGGAGATCACAGGCAGGAATTTATCTTTGAGCTGCAGGATTGCGTTGCTCCAGGGTTCTCCGTGCACACATTTCTCCTCTGGCATCACTGCTTCTGATTTCTCCATGGACACAACTTGTGGTTACATAAACCTTCCAGGATACTCCTGCTTTCCACAGTACTTTTCTTTAAAATGAGATTATGCCTTGTAATCAGTTTTCTTCCTGCTATTTATCAAATAGTAGCTATATTTCTCAACTGCCAATGTGATTTTTCCCAGCAACCCACACCCCCCAACTCATGGATCTGTTTTGATGTGTTCGTCTTGGTAACAAGGTCAGTTGTAAAGACTTTTCTTCATTCCGAGAGAAATTCAGGTGTAGGTGATACCAGTTTCCCCACTTGATTTCCTTCCAGAATAAACACTCAATGCATCTGGGACAAGTGATTATGCTTTTTCTCGATGCCTGGCACCAGCCTTCTTTTGTTCCTCTGGATTAGAATAATCATTTATGGTTCATCATCCATCATCCTTCAAGCATTTGGCTGTCCATCACGTGAGAATGGCTCTCAGCAGAGACCTGCTGGCTCACATCAAATCTTGAGGCCTCTGCTGCTATCTCCTTGAGGAGGTGTGAGCTCCTCGAGGTGCTTCCTTCACCGCCCTTTTCATCTCACGAGAGGATTCGTCATGCACGCTATGGAGTCTGGAGAGAAATGCACTTCCATCTCTGCCTCCCGAAGCGCCTTCTTCACCATTAGTGTAGGCTCAGGTGGAAATATTTAGAGCATAATGCTCCTATCTTTGGTTTTGCTGACTCTTGGAAGGTCAGGAGATTTACGTGTCTCTCTGTAAAGCTGTATTTTGTGCGTGAACTGATTTGGCATCAAAAAAATAAACAAAACCCTTTGAATCTTCTTCCCTCTGTTTTCCCATTAAATTTTGACATGAGATTACTTCTCTTCATTGGTATTTCAGGACACTTTTGATCGTCATAAAATGCCTTTGGGATTTTAAAACGCCTGGAGCTAAAGCATCCCATTTCTAACAAGAACAATCTTGAAAGTTGCTGATATGAGGAGAATCTCACCAGCATTGACAAAAGATCCCTACAGACGTCAGGATAGAATTGTGATTTCTAGGAGGCAGGATGCAAAATAGACAGATAATCACTTAGAATAAGTAGAGAATCCTATTCTGGCTTGATTGCATGGCAGTGTGTCACCATACTCCGGCAATTTAGAAAATTGGAGTATGGAGGTTTTTCAGGATTTAAGGTGTTCTTTTGAGCTATTCTGCAGTAAGTAAGCTTGGGGAGATAACATTTCCTTTTGTTCATTTTATCTAATAAACAAAAACCAGACACTAGGATGAGAATATCATAGACGGGCTTCTTGAAACACAAACTCTTTTGTGCATTTTGAAATAGGACTGAATAGAAAGCTTAGATTCAAATAACACTACAGTTAGAACATGCAGAATTCATCTCAGTCTTTTTGTGGTTAAGGGTCTCTGTATCTCTTGCTAGTCTTTGTGGTGAAAACTTCTAAAAAAAGGCATTGCAAGCACTTATGCTTTTTTGCTTGGTATGGAGTTGAACAGAGCCAGAGATATTTAGATTAATTCCCCTAGAATACAAGTGGAGATGGACATGTTCTTGATTAAAACCGGGAGTTCAGAGGATTGTTTCCCAAGGTTATTTTTGGTTGCTGGAGTCTGGATCTGAAGCTTGTCTCCTGGCTCCAACCCTAATGTGTTCATATCTGATTTGGACAAGCTGGAAATTAATCTTCTTTGGGAAACAGAGGTGAACAACCGTTCACCTCACAGATTTTAACGTTGTACTAATGCCCCCTTCCCACCAAACGCAGAAGGAGGGTGCAGGCACCATGGTCAAAGCAGCAGCTGCATCTTCGTGGGATTTAGCTGACAATCTAGGCTGGGAGCGTTGGTTCTGACTAAGTTAGGAGATTTGCCAAATTTCCTCAGGACAGTGTAAAGCTGCTACAACCATATGGGCATTACAAACACATCTATTTTTGAGGCTCTTCAATACATCGCACTGCATGAGGATGGGAGGTAGACTGGAAAACCTCTAAATTTCCTTGGGGTGTCCAGAGGAAAGCGAATGTTTGGTTGGAAGAGTCCTAGAGCTCTCAGCCCTGGTCTGGCCTGGTGTCAGCAACCTGGGACAGCAGTGGCCAGTGGGCTGTGCATTGCTAGGACTGAAGAAGCAATGGGAGATGACAGGGTGAAGGGCTGGAATGGGAATGAAGGCTGCAAGAACAAATCCCCCTGCCTCACATCACGCAGTTCCCCTTCTCCTGAGCCTGCAACAAGGAAAACTATCACAGATTGCTCACAGGGTGAAGCGTGACATTTATGAGTGATTATCCATTCCATGGTTATCTAATGTGATTCACAGGGGCAGATGGCTGAAACACGCCAAATATCCAGAAGAAACAAATGGCTTGTCCACTCGAAGGAAACTAATCCGGTGGAAGCTAATGAAATCACTGGCAGACCTGCAATTACATGAGGTCACTGACTGCAATTTCACTTTCGTTTGCAACACTGGAGAGAACTCGGGGAACTGGCAGCATTGCAACGTGGAGCCAGTGTTGTACCATGTCATTACCGTGTCTACCATTACCCATTCCCGATACGGCCTCTGTGGTGCCCTGGGGACTAGTGCCAGGATTCTAGGTGGGATCTGGGATGACTTCAGGGCCCAGCTCTGCAAGGGGCTGCCAAGGCCGCCGGTCCCAGGGAGGGCACTGGGCTGCTCCCTGGGTGCCAGGCAGAGCTGTCTCGACCCCACAGTTGTGTGTAGGATAAGGCAGCCTGGCACTGCTTTTCCCATGGGATCGGCACAGCGTACGGCAGCCTGGGCAGGGATAGAGGCTCCCTCCGCAGTCACCACTTGTTCCAGGCTCCTTTGGGGCCAGCTGCTGCTCGCCGGCAGGGATCAAATCCTTCCCTAATCCCTTGGAGGAAAAGAGCCCATATGTTGCCCACTCAGCTGGATCACATGGGAGCACCTATTTCCCATTAGAGAAGGCTGCTGATGCCAAAAAAGATTCAACTGAGGAAGAAAAGTGAGATTTTCTCCCAGAAAACAGCACTTCAAATGGAATATACTGGGAATTAGATTTTTTTTTTAATCCCTGTTGTCCAGGGCTGCACAACACTCACAGGCAGCATCTCTGAGTGGCCGCTTTTCAAAAGGTTTTTTCCTGCACAGAGTCAAGAGGAACCAAAGTTTTGCTCTCATTTTGATTATGGATTATGCCAGTTGCTGGATAATTTTTGGCAAATTATGAAAGGATGAAGATGAAGCTAGAGATCAGAAAATTGCGAAGTGGAGGTGACAGTCACTGTTCCAGATGTTTATTCCCTACAATTATTCCTATTCCTTGACAAACAGAAAATCATACACTCACCTCACTGGTAGATGCCCACCTTTCTGGCTAAGTGGCCTAGAGAGTGGAAACAGAGTTTTCCCCTTTGAATGATAAATCATCTTGAACTGTCAAAGTGTTTAAGAACATTGCTTGCTTCACAAAAGACCTCAGTTCTACCTGGGATTTCTTGGTTCGCTGCATAACCTGGCAAAAACACGCACCCCCCAGCTGAACAGCACATTGATTAATAAAATAGTACAGGCTAATAACCTAGTAATGCTTTTTATGATAGAATAAAGATTGGATGGGCAGGGAACTAACACAGTCAGACTGCTGGCAACCTTGTCCTGCACCTTGGCAGCACGTGTACAGTCAGGGAAAACTTTTCAGTGAGATCTGCTGGTGCAGAGCTGCTCCAAATAAAAAAGAAGGTACTGGGAATATAAAAATATCTTCTATGCAGTGAAATGTAGAAGCATCCTTGCAACCCTGGCACCCCTGACGGGCAGCAGAATCATCGCGGTTCGGAGCTGGCACTGTGCAAGACTTCAGGCACCCTCTAGATGGTGCAGTCTGATAAATAATTTGAAAGAAAATCGCATTCTGCAAATTGACTACTTAGGGTCTCTGCCTCTTTTTTTTCTGGGGAGAGGTTTTTAATTGCATTTGCAGAAGGGCATATTGCCAGAGCCTGGGAACCGGAACACCGCAGCGCTGGTAATTCCCTGAAGTGCTGGGAGGAGAGCCAGATTCCCTATGTTACAAGTGTATTTGCTAAAACCTGGTGCACTGTGCTGTGCTGTACCTTGAATTATTTTGCACATTGGGTTATGGTTGAAAACATCATATTTATTTGCTTTTTTTAAATCCTGGAGCTTCCGTGTCAGGAATTGCACAGTTTCAGAGGTCAAATTGGGAAATACCACAGAGCTGAGTAAGGGAAGTGGTGCAACATCCCTGAATATTTACAGCTTGGAACCACAGGTTCCTGAATGCAAATATCTAGGGAGCAAAACCAGTAGCGGATATTTGTGCTGCAACGGGAGTATTTCACAAAGCTGACAACGGTCGAGCAAAATTGATTGAGAAAAAGTAGGCAAGAAAATGTGAATAACACCTGGGGATTCTTAAAATGCGGAAAAAAAAGAGCAGTTTTCTGTTTGAAACAGAGGGGAGCAATTGGAGGCGAAAGCCCACTTGTATTCACTGACTAAATAAAGGCACCAACTGGAGTGAAAAAAACATATATCAAATGAGAAAGAGTATGAATATTGAGAAATAGCAGCCAACACATTTATTGGGAATTATTTAGTATAGAAAATGGATATGAGGGGAAGGTATATAGCCTAAAATCCAGGGCAGAAAGAGTTAAGGAAAAGAGTTAAGGAAAAAAAAAGAAAAAGGGGATTTTTTTTTTAAGCAGGAAGATATCCTAGCAACATTACAGTCCTACTATTAGGTGCAGATACTGACATTAACACAGCCAGAAAGGGAGAGAGAGCTAATGGGTGTCTTCTGCATTTGGAAGGCAGCTCTCTGACCATGTGAGCTCGGTGAGGACCTCCCAGTCCTTTTAGCTAGCAGCAAAAATGCTAGCTAAAATCATCGACAAGTGGGAAAAAAAAAGAATTATATCGGCCACAGATGTGTCCTAAAAGGTTTGTCCAAGGAAGCCCTTTGAGATGTGTTTCAAACAGCTCTAATGCAACTGGGGAGCCCCAAGAGACCTGAAGGATGTTGCTGCTAGACCCGTGCTCTCTCAAGGCAGGACCCCACACACCATCCGGCCATCAAAACGGATGATGAATCCCATAAAGGTAAAATTTAGGGACAGAAGAACACCAGAACAAGCTGCTAAGGGAAGTAGATATATTTGCCATTTCCTGACGGCTTCAAATCGGCAGCAGCTGCCTCTCTGGAAACCGCTTTAGTCAGGTAATTACTGGGCCAAGTACTGGGAAGCCTGGAGAAGCGCTGACATAAGGAAGATCAGATTGGAGGGTCTAAGGTCCCTTCTGGCTTTTAACTCTGGCTTAATGAATTATGGAGAGAAAAAGTTGTCTCTGAAGAAAGATTGATAGAGAAGATGAGTGGGAGGAAAGGATAAGCTAGGAATTTTCTGTTTTCCTCTTGTTCATATAGCTTAAATTCAGTTTTGCCTCTTATCTCAAGCTAGGTAGGTCTCTTACTCTGTAAAATAAAATAACAGTGTTCATAAAGTAGAGCTTTAAACTGTTAAGGACATGTTCAGCACCTATACATGACTCTGGCGCAGGAACCACCAAGCTGCCCCGGCCTTGGGCCAGGCCTGGTCCCTGTGCCACATAGCTGCATCATTGCATCATTTCGGTCAACTATGAAACCTCTTTTCTTAAAAAAAATAAATAAATAAAATAAAAAGCTTTACTTTTTTTCTTCTCAGTGGATAATTCTTATTTCCCATGAATTATTCCTGTGCCCTTTCAGGTGCCCTTTGCCCAGAGCTGTTGGCCCAGCTGGGAGGAAGCCTGCATGACGTGGTGCTTCACCAAGGCAGCTGGGAATCCCTTCGGATCAGGGAACGTGTGGCAAAGCGTATGGTCGTTTCTGCAAGAGCCTGTAGACTCCAGCCCAGTGGGTTTTAAAAAGTATTATCAGAAGTGAAAGGCTACATTTAAAAATGCATAAGCGGGGGCTTTCAGCATTGCATGCCTTCATTAATTATTCACTCATGCTCATTTCTAAAGAAGATTTGATATTTTTACAAGGTAAATGTATTTTAAAACCATTCTTTATTTTACAGTGAATGCATAATTAAGTGAACTTGCTGAAAAGAAGATGGAAAAAAAAAAGGTTTAATATAGGGTCCCCCAGATAGCCATGAATTTATTATAATTTTGATTATAATTCAGATGTGATTATGAAAATGTTGTTACATTCCAGTTCATAGTACAGTCATGAACACGGCAAATTCTACCAAAGGATTTCCAGATTCTTGGCTGGGTGATTACAATTATCTGCATCTTTGTGCCCGAGGCAGAGGAGCTGTTTGGTGGAGAGGAAGGAGCGAGGTTATCCTCGCATCTCTGACACGCAAGAGCCTCACATTGCTGGAACCAGCTGAGCGGACTGGGCAGCCCCGAAAGCTGCACCAGCATGTCCAAATACCTGAACCAACCCCAAAGAGCTGTTGTTGTGGGTGCAGGAGAGAGCTCTCAAGCCACTAAGGCTGGACACAGAGCTAAGACTCCACCAAGAACAGGAATTTTTTCTCAGCAGAGCAAAGGAGGTCACTGCAAGTCCCTGCCTCCTGCCCACCGCAGAGCTCTTGTTTTGTTCACGTTTGGTAGGGCATTCCTGCGAGCTGAAGGACATTCCTGCTGTTCCCTCACTTCATAAGGAGTAAGGAAGCAGAGTAAAATTGTATGAGTTTTAAATGACCTTCCAATATGTTTTCTTGGAAGCATAGACAAGCTTTTAAGACCATTCCAGGGAGAATTACTGTGCATCTGAGGTCCCCATGGCCCAAAGTCTAGCTGATAGTCTACGGAGATGCTAGGGATGTGCTGGCAAGCAGGGCAGGAGACAAGTCACAGCTGGTGCCAGGCCGGCTGTGTGATACGTGTCCCGTCACAGACACAAGCCTGTGTGTGCTTGATGTTGCCCAGACACACCAAAGCCCCTTACCGAGATCCCAATGCCACCTGTGCCAGAACTGGGATCTGGACAGCAGTTTGGCCTCAAGTTGGGCCCAGCATATTAGGGTGTAAATTTTAATGCATCCAGAGAAACTGGACTCTGATCCATGAAGGCAGGAATATGTATCTTGGTGCAGGATGTGAAGTCTCCTGCTGCAGTGGGACTTAGCACTGATTACCACACATAGCTGAGTCCCATCAAGCTCTGCATCTTGCTACGCTGCCATCCAGCATCTGAGATCCAGCGTGCCCAGCCAGGCCCAAGGTTAGACTCCATCTGAAGACGGCTTGGGAAGGACAGAAGAGGAGGATGTTTACTCTTACAACAGATACCCATCGTTTCAGTCTCCACAGTAATTAGGAGCAAAGCACTTTCAAAGCACCTTCCCTACACCTATTATACAGTCACAGTGTGAGATGCAGCCATTAATCAGACAAGCTGCTGGAGATAACTACTAATTGAGAGCAATCTGACTCCCCGAAGTTCCCTCCCTTTCTCTACCCAAGCTGAAATATATAATTTGTTCTATATACCAGGGCTTGAGAGCAGAAGACAGGCTGGCAGGTTGTGCTTTTACACTTCTATTTTGTGAGATTTTGGAGGAGGGGATAAGTAATGTTTCCACAAAAACAAAAGCCGCGTGAGTGCTACACAGACCTGTCCATTTCCATAACACAGTGGGGAGGTGCGTTCGTCTTCCAGTTTTGCTGCAGGAGATGAGAGCGGGGGCCTAACAGAAAGCAGCTGGGTGATTTCCATGGACCTGATGTTCTGCATGTCCCAGCTGGTGGCCACCAGCTCAAGGAAGCAGCACCAATACAAGGATGATTCCAGCTGGTATCAAAAAAACTCAACATGCCCAGCTTGTTTGTTTAGTGCAAGATCATGCAGAAATGTCAAGTGCTTCAACATAAGGAAGGGGTTGTTTGTGCCCTTTTTTTTTTGAAATGCAGAGTAGATTAATCTCATGGATGACAGGATAAATCAAGTGGAAATTCATGGAGAGCAGCAGAGTGCACTACAGTAGAACTAGAGTAGGAGGAATCAGTCAGGCCCAGTGTCCCAGATTTGCTACACCATAATCAGCAAACAGATCAGGTTGCCGCTCACATAAAAAATGAGCACCTGCTGATATATTTCCTTGAAAATTTCAGCATATTCATCCTTTTTTTTGCAGCTGGATATGCTCGTCCCACCACAACCATGAGCAATAGGTGCTGGCAAAAAAATGGACTAACTCAGAATTAGCTGCAAGAGCAATCTGGGCTTGGTGTGTTCCTCTTGGATGCTTTTCTCCTTACTATTTGTGCCTGGCACGGGTACATGAAGAGAAGCACTAGCAGACTGGTACTGATTTGTGTGAAGATGGATGGGGCAGTGTCAGCCCCCCATATCCCACTTGGAAGAGGGTAGGGGGCCATTGCCAGTAAACCTGATTCCTCACGGACGGACCCGAGGCACCTCTTGGTCTGGGATGTTCTTGCTTGTCTTTGTCTCTCTGCATAGTGTTATTACTCAATGGAAAAATTTATGAGAAAGATGTAAAGAAAAAAAGGCATCTCTGCAACACGGCCATGTAGGGACAATAGCTGTCTGTCTGCTGGGTCCCATGTGTTCCCTGACCAGATCTTGCTCTCTTTCCCTTCACTTTATTAATTGTTTTTCCTCTCGTTTTCTGATTTTCTACTGATATCACAGAAATCCTTGAAGAAAACAATCTTTGATGGAGAATAACGAATTTCAAAAGATGACTCCCCACCTCCAATATTTGTGGATAATAGCCTATTGAGCATAAATGACTTGCAAAGCCACCTTTTGATGTGTTTTTCCTTCTGTCACATAGAAGAATTCATTTCTCTGTGCACTTTAAATCCCATGACAGCCCAGACCTGGGTTCCTTACTGTAGAAAGAAAACTGTCCATACATACATGGTGTCCTCTGTGTTTATTGAGCTCTCCTCCCTTTGGACATGCCCTGCTGACTGATTTTACCCATCTTTGGCTGTTTTAGTGTCTAATGCGACAATAACTCCTGGTGTTCACATACTGCTTTCATCTTCAGAATGCATCAGCAACTAGGAGCCGCTTAACACGTGCTTCCCAAGGCAGGTAGATCCTGTAAATTTCCATAGATGGACAAATTGAGGAAAAAAGAAATGCAGTGACATCATGAGATCCCAGGAGGAGCCAACATCCTGGGATTGGACATTCTCGTACCCAGGATGTTTGGAGCTCCAGGCAAAAGTACACATTATTAATGGGATGCAAGTGTATTTCAGTGAGGTTAAGGTTTGCAGCTTTCAGCAAAGCCAGAGCTTGGAAGCCAGTGGAAAAATTCTTATATGAGTAAGTGATATATATGGCAAACTCATATTCCGGACAGATGGTATTTTCTAAAAGTAGCTGTTTACTCCTAGAATTACTCTTCTTCCTTCCTGTGGCATTTCTTCCGCATTCTGTCGTTCTGCTACCCACAAATGTGTCTTTTCCAGCATATTTCTTGTGGCAATTTTAAAGATTAAAAAAGAAAAAATACTCTCTCCCTCTTTTGTCTTTTTACCTTCATTTTTCCCTCTGGCAATATCCTGTCCTAATTATGGATAAATGTACAATATTTAGTTCTTCTGGAGAACGTCTTTCATTTTCATAGAGGAGGTATAATTAGAAGCTTATTTCATCTTGCTTTTTGTTCAGCTAAATGTCACACTCTCCATTTCTGTTGTTTCCTTTGTTCCCATCCAACTCTTAGGAATTCAAGAAAAGACTGCCAAAAAGAATGTATCTCCTTACATTTTCTATAGAAACTTGATTCCAGCTGTGCTGTGCTGTTCTTCTCTCACATCTCACAGAGACCGACATCCCGGTTCACATGTCTGTCAGGGCAATCTGTCCCTCGTGATAATTTCCACCTGATTTTACACCTACGAGCAAATCAAGAGAAATTAAGATTCAGCCCAGCAGAACTACCAGGAGCAGGACACAGGGCTCGACCCAAACATCCAGACACTTATGGGGCAGAGCCAGGCTCAGTTAAACACCTTGAAGGGTCGCAGCTCTCCATGCTCCTCACAGTCCTGTGAGAAGTCCCTGCTCCTGCATTCCTTGGTCACAACCTTGCACATGACACTGTGCTCTTCCATGAGCCACATTTTCTTGCACTTGGGAAGATGACGATTTTCCACTGACTCCATGCTCATTACAGCACCTGGTATTCAAAAGAATCGCTCATTAAATCCTGGGAAGTAGAAAGCCTTTCCTCTTGAATGCTGGAGAAGATGAAAGTGCTTGCAAAGTTCTTCCTCACAGAAATGAAAAGAGCCCAGACACAAAGAAATTTTTCTTGCTATTCCAAACATGTTCCTCTCCTAACGATTACAACTAATATTGTCTTATGTTATTTCTGGATGCATTTATGATAATTCTGGAATACAATAACACAAATTCTTTTCTTCATACAATTAGCTAGCACTCTTACTGTATAGTTTGGTGGTTCTTATCTGTACGCATTGCCTAGGTTTTAACCCTCATCTCAGAAATAAAATTAGATCAAATGCTGAATTTTGTATTGTTCACAGTGCTGAATTTTGTGTTGTCTGCTTCTAGCTTTTGACTGAACACTTGTTACTAAAATTAAAATTACCTCAACTCTCACAGTATGCAATTGTACTTATTTTAGTGATAACACAACTGCAGATGTAACTATTAATTTCTTTGCTAGAGAGAGAGGAAGAAAAAGACTGAGAGAATTATTATTACTTCAAAAGAAATAGGAAATAAGCACTGGCTTCAGATTACACCTAATGTGTGCCTGAAAAAAATGGAGCCAAGTGGGAACTTGCAGTGCCAAACAGTTTGTGATTAATCCTGGCTCACCTAAGCATTGAAATCAGATTTTCAGCTGATATATATATTACACAGCCCCTTGGAATAAGCAGCTCTGGCAAAATAGTTGTGTATAAGGGAAACGTTCATCTGCACAGGAGGCAGATCTTTCCCACTGACTTGTCTAAGATTATGGTCTGTGTTCCCGCAGCACAAAGGGGCCATCAGAAACCTGCTGCTCCCTGCTCTAATCCTCAAATGGAAGTGCTACTTTTTGGACTTTGCCTTTTCTAGCAGAAATAATAGTTACAGGATCATTAAAAAAAAAAGAAAAAGTACCGAAATACACGTTTCTCTACACGCATACTTAATTTCCCTGAGTAAAACCACCTGTGACAGATGTCAGTCACTTAATGTAGTGCTGGAAGGTGCCCAAATTCTCTAATTATGGTGGGAGGATGACAGGCTTAGCAGATTAGAATAGAATAGGCAAAAATTAAGTGAAGAACTCAGTTTTCAGCTAAAACATAATAAAGCTACTTTCAAAAAATTAGACACATTTGCGAACATTTTCAACGTTTGATTTTTTGCCATTCTTTTTAACTTTTCCCACATGAAAACACTCTTCTCCTTCATTTAACATTTGGTCTTTGGAGCCCTATTTTCATTCTACTTTCTTTCATTTTTTAAATAGGGTTATGCTTTCCCAGATGGTGTAGTGATTGGGATTTCAGGAAAAAAGCACAAAATCACTTTTAATGGTAATTAAAAAGAGTTTTATATGTGTCTTTGGATAGTCTTGCTGCTGAATTTCCAGAGGAAGCTTTTTTTCTATCATTGTGGCCTGTATGAGATCATATTCCAGATGTTCTATCTTATATCTCCACCTCTTTTAGCTCTTTGTCGTATTAATTTTATGAAAGTTTGGTGATGGGGTAAAAGTGAAAAACAAATCTCTACGGAGCTTGTTGTCTCAGACCCAGCCAGGATTCTGCCATCATGGGTTTTAAACAAATATATTTAATTGGGGCTTCTAGAGCTTCAGAAGGCTGTCAGGCCACTGTAAGAGTGCAAAGGAGCAGCTTCCTTCATTCACAAGCACCAAACACAATACCACAGCCAGGCATAGACCGATGGTCTCACGAGCAACACTTATTTCCACTATTGTTCACGCTCAGATTAATCTTTTTCCCCACAGCAGACTACTTGTCTGATTTATTTCTGCGCATGAAAAGGACCCTACCCAGCGCTTTAGCTCTGCGCAGTCATTACAAGGACATCCAATTACCTGTGCATCATTTCAGTTTGATTAAGTGATAGCTGCGATGAATAGCCCCGCTTGACGTGCGTCCTCTGCTCTCTCATGTTGCTGTTATCGCCCGCTCTGCCTTCCACCTCAAGAGCTGCCCCAGCAGGACTCGAAGGCAGCTGAACCCCGAAGGCAGCAGCCCTTCCCCTGGCTCCAGGGCACCCGGCAGCAGTCCCCGGGTCTCAAGGGTGTCCTAGGCAGTCTTGACAATTCGCTTTTTTTTCCAGTCACAGGAAAATCCATGCCTCTAGATACGGCCAGCTCCTAGAAATACACATTCAAATGCGAACACGCCATAGGTGGGAAGATAAATATAATTGCACCCAATTTTGCAGTTGCACTTGTCCTCTAGGAGCTAAAATGAGATTTTTAATACATTTATTATGAATATGTGCATCTGCTCTGCCATTTTTGCATAATGAGCACATTCCTGATACTTAAAGAATTAGCTTCCTCTCTCTCCAAGAGATAGGCAAAATGAGGCATGCTGTTATTCACATATTTATTTATTCATTCATTATTTTTTGCTTGAAACGTACTGGGCAATCCATCTTGTTCCCAAGAAAACCCCAGGGGATGTGGAGAAGGCTCAGCATTCAGCTCCGAACTCAATTATCACAAATCTCATCCTATAAATTAGAACATGTTGCAGAGTGAGGAGAAAATGCAGCTCCCCATAGCAAATTCCCTGAAAGAGAGAGAGAGAGAGAGAGCGAGAAAAATGCTCTAGGACAGTTGCTTTGAGAAACACAAGGGAGGGAGATTATCCAGGCTTCCCTTGGTTTGCTAGCTCCAAATACTGCAGTTCCAAATACATTTTGCCAGACTGTGGATTGTTAAATTAAGCAAAGTCTAAAACAGCAGTGATCAACATGGGCAACCTGCATCAGCAGTAGCTCAGGTGGCTGGGGCTCGGACAGGATTCTTTCCTGAAAACAAAGCATCTTGCTCAAATGAACCAAATCATGAGCTTTTCCCCTTCCAGTGATTCAGGGTAGTTTGAGAAATATATAATTTTCCAATATAATTCAGATGCTAGAAAGCTATTAGGAGGGCTAACGACCTCATAGATGAACTGGGGAAGTCTTGGTGACAGGAGGCTAAAGGTGCCCCCTTGGTTATACATGTGTCTGTTAGAAGTCTTCAAATGAGCCCCCTGCTCTGACTCCTCTCCTGCCCTATGCACAGCCCAGCTATTAAAAACAAAGCAAATTTTATAGTCATCACGACCCAGTCCACCTGCTGGGAAGAGCAAGGGACCTGGCTGAGGCTCAGCAAGGGCTGAAGCAGTGGTCCCCTCTCTTCCACGTTGTTGAGAAATCCATCAGCTAGAGGGTTTTTGTAAGCGCCCACATTTTAGGTGGTCTTCTGTGATGCTACAAATCCAATTTTCCAGTTGGCTTTGGGAAGTGCTTTACACAGATCTGTCTCTCCCTGTTACTGTCATGTGCATATGACCAACGGCGCTAAATCCAGACTTCCCAGAGTCACTCTGAACCCCTGGCTGTGCATCCATGTGGCATGACTTACTTCAGCTAGAAACAACCTATATTCCTTCCATAGTCTTCCATAACCCGCTCCACAGTTGGTCAATTTGCACCAGGATCTCTCAATACTGGAAAGGGATCTATTTTCCAGGAAAATAGCACCAGCTCGTATTGTAGTTTTAGCACTAGTGGGAGGGATGTGCAAGCTTCATATGCCAGCTTTTCAATATTTGGTAGTACCATTATAAACTCTGTATCTGCTAACAGATTGAAATAGCCAATGTTTTCCTTCAAGTGAAGTTTATAAGCAGATGCTAATGGATAGTTATTATTGTTCTCTTAAGGACTTCATTTAAAGCAAAAGATAAATACTGAACAGCAACTGGTAATAAAGTAATACAGTGGGGATGTGGTCTTCTCATTGAGAAAAGCATTATTAAGCTGATGCAGCACCAAAGATCTGTGAAAGGCTCCATCTCTGTATCCCCAACCAATATATGTGCACTGCAGGCCTCTCAACTCTTTCTTTGTTTAAATAGTGGTCCTATTTAAATATGCTTCTGAGTTGTGTATCACTGCTTAAGCTCAGTTTCTGGCTTAATCACTGCATGCTGGTCTTTACCCGAGTGAGAAACTGACGCCTGCACCTTGGCACTGAAGGCTGCAAATTGAGTGATGGACCTAGGGCTGCAGCACTGTCACGCAGCACGGGTGACCCACTCTGCCCTGTCACGCAGGTTTGGGTGAATCGAAGCAAACGAAGACGCCTTCATCCCCCGAAGGCTGGCAGATGAACACGCAGCTCCTGGCCTGGGTGAAGTGGTACCTGATGAGTGAGCGCACGCAGGTTTGAGCAGTGTGAGGGAAGGCAGGATGAACAGGCTGTCAGGCAGGATGCTCGTCCCCTCAAGCCTCCAGTGCTCGACGGTTGAATTATCCAGGCTGTGGTGCAAAGGGCAGAGACCTGCTAAATGAGCATCTGGACCTGTTAAAATGCTAATCAAGCCTGACAAGCTTGAGTTAGGATGCTGCAATAACAGTGAGGATCTGTGAGATGCTCCCATAAATATGCAGTAGTGTGACAGCTGGTTCACATTCTCTTTGCAGACTATACAGGATTGGAAGACCTATTTATTTATTTATTGTTTATTTTTTCCTGATTTCCTAGCCACTTTGCTTGGTAACGTTTATTTTTACCTATTGCAATAGTAAGTCCCTTGCAGATAGCTAAGGAGTTACTGTTTAACAGAAAATCACAGAAACCACCACCAAGTCAAATAAAACGCTAATAGAACCATTAGTTATTTTAATTTTTAACATCCTTATTTCAACAAAGATTTTTAAAAGCTCAAGGGAGCAGTTCGGTACCACTGGCTTGCGACCCTCAGCGGATGCAATTGGCTGGCTCCAAAGAGCTTTGAAACTGAGTTTTTCCATTAACTTCACTAGATTAGATCCACTAGCAAAAAAATACCGAGCATTTCTGATGAACAGGAAGCTCTGGCATCTCTGCAGGTCCAGCCAGTGCAAAAGGTGTCCTCAAAACCAGCTCTCAGAGGGACAGTGAAGATAAAGCAGCTGGATACACTCTTACAATGGGACGACAGAGGAATAAATGGCCCTACAGTAATTATCTCACACAAATCCTGCAGGAGGAGTGTAACCAATTTGTAAGAAAGTGAGTGTTCTGCAGAGATGACCAACATAAAGAAACTTGTGGCAAATAGTTGAGTCTAAATGCTGCTGCCATTATTTAAATGAATCTGCAATTACAATGCAAAGACTCAAGCTATAGATGCCTCAGTTCATAAATAATGAATTCAGGAGTTTATTCAGGCCAAAAAAGCATCCATTAAAAATGGAAATCCACTGCAATTCAATGAAGCAAACAACTAGCAATCTAGAGAAAAGATAAACAATAATAATAAATTATTTAAGCTTATAGCTAAGAAACTCATGAGAAAGTCAGAGAGACTATTCATCTGTAAATCGGGCAGTCAAGGAAGATAATGGACTAAATTCTGCCTCTGTAAACTCTCACTGACTTCACTGATTAAGAAGGAGTTGTTTAAAAAGCAGCAGAAAGAGTTCTGATTTGATCTGGAAAATGATGCAAACTTCACTCAATGGACTAACCGGAAAAAACTTATATCTTCACTATTTATAAAGTGCTGCCTGTGGCAAAGATTCCAGGTGCAACTAAAAGACATTGCACAAATCTTGATGTTGAAGGACTGAGTAGGATATGCTGCATAGAAAGCTTACTTGCCGTTTGGATAGCCTCATTTGCTTAGTTTCCAAATCACAACACAATTTGTCCCCATTTCCCAAAATCCAGCCCGAGATCAGAACACACTTATGTTCCTAGTTTATATATCCGTGTTTGCAAGGATTTGAGAATGAACTTATCTTTGTAGTTTGGGGGTTGTTTTTTCCCCTCCTTGGGCTTCCGCAGCTGCATTGCTTCCATTTTGCTGACAGCTTTAGCTTTAATTTGTCATTTGACTGCACGAGGATTCCGAAGATGCCTACAAATCCTCCCTTGATTTATGGCACCTTCTTCGGGTGTCCAGGTGCTCCGCCGAGCTAGGTGGATGTCCAAAGATCGCTGTATTTCAGCACACCAGAAACCACCACTGGAGCAACACAGGGCTGGCATTAGGACAGCACCAACAGTTGGAGGAAGGAGCGTTTAAATTGTTTGTCTTTCTGGTAGGATCTATCTTGGGATGTATTTTGAAGTGATGTCAGGGGGTCACCTAAAACATGTAGGTGTTCTCGTACATGTGTCTATCAATCAGCGAGCACCTTTCCAGAACAAGTGGCAGAAGAGTTTTATGTAGGGACCCTAATGCCATTCACTTAGTATGGCCAAAGCACAATGTGTCCCAGATTCCCACATTTATAGATGTGGGGAAGTTCTGATGTGACACGTAAGATTTTAAGATATTCCGTTTTAGCTCAAGCTGCCAGTTGCATAAGCTAGTTGCTAGGCTTGGGTCCATATCTGAGCAAGATTCAAAGCATAATTCATGCTATTCCTGACAAGTAACAGTGGCTGATCAGGTATAAGGGTCATTCGCAGGCGGAAAGCTGATCTTCTGGCACGTATGGTAGATTTCATGTGGTCGACGGGATACAAACGCAGGCAATCTTCCCATCCTGTTCAAAACCCCCTTACTTCCTCATGTCTGCTGCATATATGGAAAATTTGGAAAACATTTGATATCCTTTAAAAGAAGAAGGAGCAACTAACAGCATATGTTTCAGCAGCTCTTGAGGACCACAGACCACAGATTTTTATGATGACTCTGTATTAGAGGAAAAGATACTATTACTGTCAAATGAATAGCATTCCTTTTTGATAATGCTTCATTTTTATCCATGACCAGAAATGGCCTGTTTTTTTGACCTACCAAATTGAATTGCATTTAATTTTTTTTTCTAGCTGTTCCCAGAGCATTGGGTGTGCACTTTTTTCATGCAAATGTAAAAGCAAATAGATAAACTAGTCTGGTCTGGTCACAGTCTGAATTATGGCTGGAGGCTACCCATGAATCACTTTTACAGGTATAGTGTAAAAAATATATTCAGGAAGACCCAACAGCTTCTAACCGGTAAAAAAAAAATGAATTCCAGGTGATAACTTGTCCCAGGAGACTAAACATTTTCCTTAAGTATTCATTTCACTGTTGAAAAAGAACTTTCCTGCTTACATTCATTTTTGCTTGTTGGACCACAGATATTTTAGTAAAGGAGGTTACTGGCAAGAATGTCCATAGAAACAGCTGATACCTGGAATAATTTCTGGAAAATGCATTTTGCAGTCATATAGTCAGTGCTAGAAGAAAATTTGCTCCATCAAGATGCAGGTTGTCATGGTTTAAAAGTTTACGTCAAGCTCCAAGCTAGTATCATTACATTGCACAGCTATCGTTACAATTAGGTTGGGGCCCCAAAACAGCCTTGAAGTAGGGACAGTCAGGTTGAGTCTGGTTGAGTTATGAAGGGGACGATGTGGCCACCGCGATGGAGGAGGCAGGATTGCATTGCAGCGACCCCCTCCAGACCCGTAGGGACCCCATAATCACATATGGGCCCAGTAGTAGAAACCAGAAGATCCTTTGGACACTCTTCCCTCTGCAGCCAGGGGCCAGGTGTGCTCGCAGCGCATCCCTGAGGACAGCAATCCAGCAAGGGCTCTGCAAGCCCGGCTCCTTCCTCCCACGCGACGTGTCGTGCTGTTCTTGCAGTGCAACTGCCCCCAGGCTCAGAGCCTGCACATCACGGGCTCTGCCCGGTGCTGAGCACAACAGCAATATCCCACTCAAATAACGAGGGCTTTTTTTTTTTTAATTTGTGTGAATTTTCCTTGATGCTTGAAATAACAGAAAAAGAGCAAAACAAAATGGGTTTCTTATGTGAATTACTCAGGAGAATACAGTAAGCTATGCTAAGCTGTCAGATAGAGTTGTGATTAGGTGCTTTTATAAGCATGTTATCTGTTTCATCTGTTATTTATTGCGCATACTGTATTTACTTTGCTGAGTGTGTTATGCCCCTGCCAGACTACCTCAGATTTCTCGGTACATCATTGTCTAGATGTTGCTGTACACACTGGTGAGAACCGCAGAGAAACCAATTGGATTCCGGCGCTTATTTATCTCCTTAGAGCGAATCTTTTTGCCTAGTAGATATGTAGGACTCCTAAAGAGATGTTACAGTGCATCACGTTAATCCTCCTTAGTTCAGGGATTACCGACCTAACGCGCGGCGACAGCCCGTTCGGAGGCGCCGCCGCTCGCTGTGGTGATGCGGCCGCCGCGCGCGCGCCCGGGCGAGCGACCAGCCGCCACACACGGAGCGGAGCGCGACGCCATCCCGAGCACACTGAGGACGAGCTGTCCTCGCACAAGGAGGCCCTCCGCTTGTAAGTACTGCCAAAATAGCTCCGAAAGCTTCGATTCACTGCAGGAGGATGTGTTTCACCCTGGGAGGGCGAAGTCTTTTGTCTGCCTAAAAGCTCACAAGATAAAAAAGTCAGGTTCTCACTGAAGGAAACCAACACCAGATCCTAGCTCAGAGCACTGGCTGTCTTGGGGCCCTGTGGGTGCTCCCAAAAGCCATTTTTCCCCTGCCCTTAGCTGTATTGAGCTATTTGGAGGGCTGTCTTAACCTTAAGAGTGACAGAGCTCCCACCTCTCCGATTTCCCTTCTGCCATGTCTGCTCACCCCTGCCTGCATAGAAAGGAAACACTGGAATAAGGCAATAATCATTTTCCTTCCCAAATATCCACAAAATTAATAAAAGTCAAAGCTACCAGGCAGCACAAGACCAAATACACCAAAGCTTCCTCATAGATATAGAGAAGCATGGCCTTTTTTTAATTGATAGGTTTATTGCACTAATCTGCAGATCAGGCTACTTCCCTCAGCTTCTTCTGCCCAAAAGGCCTCAGTGTCTTTGCACAGAGACCAAAAGCAGCTGTTCCCATTTACTACCTTAGCACCCTGGCATGGGTTTGTGCTCATGATGGTCAGGGGTGGTAAATCTGCCCATTTCTTAGTGGAGATTAGGGAAAAGTCCTCCTACTTTTTCTTTCTTCCGAGGGCTTCCCAATCTCATCCCAACAGAAACCCTCCTTTAGGTTTTCAGTACATGTGTTTTAGGACAGAAGGCAGCTCAGGATTTTTCACTTTATAAGAACTGAAGAGAGTTTTTAAAGGATTATGAAAAGTTGTGGCATGGCCAGTTTAAATGTAGGCCTCAGAGTAGGCCTATATTTAAATGTAGGCCTCAAAGGAAAGAAAATAAAGATCCTACAGAGCTGACTACTATATAGCAATGATGAGTGATCCTTAGTTAAGGGATCTGTAAAAACACTACTAATTTAGCTTATACAGATCCAGAATCAGATTTAAAATATTGACACAGCTTTCTTCCTGCTCAAACACCAGGACTTAAACAACCAGGAGCTCCTGACTTACAACTTAGCCCTTCGAGAGAAGAGCCCTGCTATGTCCGATCTTCCTCTGATGACTAAGGTAAGAGTCTGCCAAGAGCTGTAGTCCCGCAGCAAAATCAGTTTTCCAGGCCCAGAGCCCCTGGCACACCTGATCCCCAGTGGGAAGCAGAATTTCCATGGTGGAAGTTTTACAGACTGGCCAGTCCCTGCCTGCTCCCCATCCTGGCACGATCCCACAGGGAGAAAAGGCAGCACCTGTGGGAAAATCACAGCCAGGCAGTGCTTGTTTTAGGGTAAAGCAAGAAAACAAATTAAGATTCGCAATTACTCTCCTTGCAGTCTCTCAGGGAATAGGAATATGGTGGGTATATATTGCTCATTTAACCTCATTACAGTCTCATAGCTTGGGCCTTCAGGCTGGCTGCGGGACAGTGCCGCAGTGCAAGCTCTGCATTGCAAGAGCATCGTCTACCTCTGCAAGTGAAAGAGCCATGGGGTGGAAGTGGAATTTTCCCAGTTCACGGACAGTTGCACAATCTGAGGTGTTCTGTCGTCTTTCCAGTCTGTGTGTGTGAGTCAAGTGAGTCGGAAACAATGGTAGTAAAAGGCAAATCTTTCAGTTATGATATATCAGCCTACATAAATGAGGCTATATAATACCTTTTTCCTCACTCATAAATTTAATACTGCCAGGCTGTGCTGAAATGCTTACATTTTAGTCTAGCTGGCTACAAGTTTTTAAAGTCTGTGCTTGTAAGTCCTTGAAAAGAAAGCCATAAAATGCACTAAATGACAGCTTTGAATTACGCCTGTGATGGATATTGTCATAATAAATTCTCTCTTCCATCCAAAACAGGAATGAGGGTTTCCTTCTGTACAACACAGTGTTTTTGCAAGTCTAATACAGCCACTTGTTCAATTTATATACTGCTTTCAGGCTGAAAGTCTCCACACGTTACGTGAGCTCAACTGTACATAGTGCAAAACTGTTTAGTTGACAAAACTGTTTTCAGTTAATTTAGGCTGTGATTTCCTAGACTGTGCACTGGCTTTTATTACCCAAGTTTGAGGAACTGAAGTATTTAAATTGTCTGGGCAGTGTGTCAAGCCATAATCTGTTTGAGGTGTTGCTATACAGCTCGTTTCTACAGCTACAGTTACAAGAGGAAGACATACTGAAATGATAGTCAAAACAGTATTTTCATAAGAAAGATTAGCCATTTTCAACAGCATGGTCCTTGTCAGAGTTATAATTTATATTAATCATCAATTCCCTGCTTTAGCTCAATTTTCTATTGCTACAAAATGAGGTGACAATTTAAACAACCACTTCTGGAATATTTGGCTGCTGTACGTAACTTTTCTCTGAACAAGCTTTGCAGTGAAAAATGAATCCATTTAGACATGATGGCTACACATTTTGCCATATCTTTATTGCACTTTTACCACGTTGCAAACAATTCCACAAAAATGCTGCAAAAGTAAGCCTAGAGCTGCCGAAAGCAGCTTTTTACCCATATATGTATATATTTACACAAACTATCAAAAGCAAAGTTGAAAAGTAGCAGCTCAGCTATGATAGTCTAGAAAGATAAGAGCTGCTACCTCCTTATGGATAAATAGTACAACTTGTCATTTTACATCACTTGTAAAACCAACATTCAAGTATTCCTGTCAATGAACAATTAGTGAATTTCCCTTCTGGCAACCACTGTAATTATTATAATAATATTTTTTTTTTCCTTTAAAAGTTTGTAATGCCTTAACCCTTTAAATGCTGAGTATCTGGGGAAAAAAAAGCATTCAATTTAAATAAGATACAGTGAATTGGAGCACTTAAAGGGTTAACACAAAGCACTACATGGACTGTCACCATAAATAAAGTGTGAGTCACAAAACTATGCTGTCCCTCTTTAGTTAAATTTGGTAGGTAGGTCTGGATTTTCTAGATATACCATATATAAATACAAAATATTAAGTAAAGGCCTCCTTTCTATACAAAAAGGACAGGAGGTGGTTTGCTATCACACTGCTGTCTGTCAGTGATCTGAATATTTTCTGAATCTTTTCATAATTTCTTTTAGGTACTAACGAAAAGCATCACATTAGACTTATTTTTCTTAATGAGCTAATCCTTTGCAGGGTCTACACTTTACCTACTTTGGGAACAATTATATTTCATTTTCTGAATTCACTGAATTCACAAAGTGGCATACACAGTCTTTTGCAAGACTATTTTTTTTTTCGTTTTTGTATCTTCTTTACTTGGCTGGTAAAAACGTAGTCTTGCGATTTTACGATTTCACTACCTCTCGGTCGTAACAGTGTTAACATCAGTGTTAAAGTCATTTTCAACCACGTTGTCATAACCATCCTTTTCTATACAGTCGCTAACAGCCTTGAGGACGATCCGTAGTCGCCTGTCCATGGCCTCCAAGTGAGGCTGGTAGAGAATGGGCGCTACTTTATCCTTTAGCAAAGACTCCTTCATCAAGAGACTGAGTTTGTACTCCTCCTTGGCTAACAACTGTAATCGCAGATAGGTAGACTTCCTTATTCTAAGAGAAAAAGAAGAAAATGTAAATCAGTATTTTCATCACTATTTATTTCAGCAGAGCTAAAAGGATTATGTTATTATGTTCAGCATCCTGATAATAGCATAAAAACCTTATCTGAGATGGTGAAAAACTGGAAATGTCATATTGCTAACAAGTTTTCACCTGACTAGTGATGTCCTTAGCTATGGAGAGGTTTTGGAGCTCAGCTCTACAGTGAAGCACGAAGAGCCTTCATGGTGGTGGTCCATGCAAGGCACCATCACAGAGCCCTCTGCAGCTCCTGTGCTCATGTTCATCCCATGGAAGTGGGAGTTCAGGAGTGTATAATCCTGCAGAGATACCCTCATGTCTCCATAGCCACAGAGCTTGTGCCAAGCCAAAACACCAAACATCACTGGAAATCTTGGCCCTGGATGCTGAGGAAAACCTCTCATGAAGCGTATGAACTCGTGCAGGGCAGTTTTCCCCTTTGCTTTCTATGGGAGGTGTATTTTGCCTTAATGAAGCAAAATCTTAATAATGTGTTTCACACTACAGCCTACAGGAACACTCTTTCCACGAGGGCTTGATCTCAGCAAAGCACTTAAGCACGTTAGTGCCAGTGCTCAGGGCTAGTTCAGGTCAGGCTCACCAGGCTCATCATGTCATTTCCTTCCCTCTGTGTTATAAGAGGGGTCCCTGAGACCAGTAAGAGGCTCACTGAGAATTTCAGACCTGTTGATGGGAACAGCAACACAAAATGGGAAGCAAACATGCAGATGACACATACCTGCAGCACTGGTTTAAAGGCACCAATATGGAAAGTTCATCGTGGGAATATTTTCCAAACCTATTTAAAAGTAAGAATAAGAATATAGCAAAGGCTATTTTAAAGATTAATTTGCACACATTTCTTTTCAGTCCAGAATATGGAAGCAAAAATTCATAGTGATATCTGTTTTGCTTAACTGAACTGCAGCAAATCTAGACATTTATTTGGACAAATAAGTTCAGTCTCTTATTTTGAATAAATTATAGAGAATCAGTGTGTTTCCTTTTTACTTTTTTTTCTGTAAAGAGATGATAAAAATAGTTCTTTTGTGCCATTCTTTTCTGCACTATTCACCTTAAACTCAGAGGTATGGACAAGAGAAATCTGTGTCTGAATATCATCTAGATATTCAGAAGAAGACTTGTGTCCACTTGAGGCTTTCAATCACAGAATCATAGAATGCTTAAGATCGGAAGGGACCTCTAGAGGTCATATAGTCCAACACTGTCCTATTATATGAAAACCTGTTAATAATTTATAAATTATAGGACACAAAATTCATCTCAAAAGGAGTACCATTAAATAACTAGCTTGGCCAGAATTATTTCATTGCTCATAAAAGTTATTAAAGATACTTACCCTCTTCCATTATCTAAGTGGATAATAAAAGTTTCATTTCCAAACTTTTCAAAGGTTTCGTAGTGATGTCGATCCATGTTACCTATGGAACAAAGACAAAAAGCACCGTTTTTAGTTGGGTTTGCTGCTGGGTGTGCAGGCCAGCAGAGAGCACATCAGCTCAGGTTCAGCAACAACCCCTGTGTTCCTTCAAACACGGTGGCATTGGGCAAAGCTGCGCTCTCCCTTCCTAGGCTCTCCTGCTTGAGCCTAACTTTGAGCTTATTCTTCACTATTGGGAGTCGCCTGGGAAACCCAGGGTGTGCAATATTGGAGGAGCGAGATTTTCCCTAAAGAGTAGTCCCAATGGAACCCCAAAATCTCCCTTTCATATCCAATCATCAAACCCTTTGGAAGAAAAGATGAGCTTTTCAAATCCTCCACGACATGTCATACTCCAGCTCTAGCGGATCAACAAGGAGATAAAAATGGACCTTCCTCCCCACCCAGGAACCTGGTCCTAACCGAGCAGAACTTCTTCAGTGAAAACCAGCCCTGATGCTCCAACTCTCAGCTGGCATAACTTGCCAAGCAGCGATATTACCTGTGCTGGCTGTGAGGCCGTAGTTAGAGGCCACAGTTATGGCTTGGGGAAGCCGTAGTTAGATGAGGAAAGCGCATCCAACCAGCAGGCATGTAAATCCATATGACTTCACTAACATTATATTAAATATTTGGAACAGCAATCAAACATTCTGTTTTTCACTGGTTAAGAAATTTGTTCAAATTTCAGGCTGCTTGGAAAGCCAGCACAATATTATGGCTCTAGCATATGGGTTAGGATACTATTGTGGTGGTACCAGCTGAACAGCTGCTCCTTGGGCACCCCCGGCAGGCAGACGCGTGATCTGCATTTTCAGGTCAATGTGTCCCACTGTCTGCCAATGTCTTGGTGCCAAGCTATGAATTTTGCCTGCATCGTGGGGTTCTTGATCCATCTGCGGATGCCACATATGGCTCCTGAGCTGTGAGCTGGCTTCTGTTGTAAAGTCTTTTGCAAAAACTCAGTAGCAGAAATGGCTGAGGATGGTATATCAGTCCTGGCATGTGCCTGAAGATCAAATATGCCTGCTGACACCTTTAGGTACATTGTCTGAAGCAGAATAAGTTTCATATGAGAACATCCCCATCTTAACCACCGAGATAGCTTGAAATTGGTTGCTGTTAATAATTATTTTACTTTGATCAGGCTACTTAAAAATCACTATTCCTGATACATACTACAGCTGCCTTCATTATAAATCAACACTTCTTTTTTTCCCTCTCTGATACTTTATAGAGCAAGCAATGTGCCAGTAATGGCTAGTGTTTGCATGTACATGTAGGAACACACAGAACTATGACCAAGCATATATTGTAAGGTGAACTGTGAAGCCCTTAACTGTTGTGAAGGAGACTAGCATGACCTGTGCTCATCACTGTATATTTGTGTTCATCTTTGTTCCTTTAATCTGCGCTGACAGGAATACACAACCATATAAATCGGCGTTTTCTCATAATCATCTAGAATGGCACAGTAAATGCAGCTTCAACCACTCTTTAGTAAATTGCTGAACTATGCAAACTGGTGAAGAAAAAAGTGGTTTTTATTCTAATTAAATCTTCCATTTAATTTTTGAAAGAGATGAAACATACCCATTAGGAAATCAAAAATTGTCATATCCATTATATCCAGGATTCTGGTCCCACTGTCATACGGGGGTGTTTGTTTAACCTCTTCACAATAATCTGGATCAACCTCCCATCTGAAAAAAAAGCCAATATTTTGAGATTTTATGTGACATAAAAAGGTTTTTCAAGTATCTATCTCTTTCTAAGGGCTGGAACACTGCTGACATGCAAATGCTCCCATAAGCTTAATGCTTTAGAGAGGGAGGTGCAGCGACTGAAACACCATTTATTTTTCTATCTTGCCCTTCAGCTGGCAAACCCTTTGCTCACCACTACTCACTCTGCTTTCTTGCGCTTGTGGTAGGACCGTCTCCAAGGGTTTCTCCAGGTTTTCCTTTTAGCTAGAGACAAATCAGGTAGGAAAGCAGCTAGAGAGCCTTCAATCTGATCCGGTTTCCCACACAAGGCATGCTCAGTTGAGCAGTAGTATGAGCATTCGCCGTAGAAGCAGATGTTGTTAGCTGGCAAATAAAAGAAAAGAGTTTTAAAACCTCCTCTTAAATTACTGTTTAGGAATTCATAAAAAACACTGAAGTAACATGAGCAGAAATAAAACCCTGACCCATTGCTACCACACATAGTTTTCTTTCACTGGAGCCACTAAAAAGACCAATTTATTTCACTGGTTGGGATCATATTCTACATTAACTCTAGATGACTATTTCCAATTCATTTATATTTCAGAGCCCCAAAATAAAAAAGGTGCTTTTTAGCCTTTCTTTTCCTCTTGCAGCTTCCCACACTACATCCCCTGAGATATATTTATTACTCTATTTGAGCTAGCATGGCTGGAGCCCCAAATCACACAGCTGAACAATAGAGCATGACCAAAATTAAGTTGCCTTTCAAAATCTTGGCTCATTTCCTCTAAGAACAGACAAGACCATTTTACTCATTTACTTTCTCATGCGAGAAGAATTGGCAGTTTTGCTAAGGAAAACTATTTATCACACAAACAAATGTAGGTCTGCTTGTGGAAGGTGGAAATATCACAGATCTAACTCTTTCAGCATACATCCTAAACACAGATTTCCTCCTCTGTGCATCACATTATTGCAAAAAAACACAGAAGAGCAGCCCTGCAGCAGCAGCATAACCATATTTTAAAGTGTATCTTACTTTAAAATCTCCCCAAAGCTGCCATCATACATTTCTGAAACAAGAACATCCTAGTTCTTTACAAGCAACAGATCCACTCCCAAGTGAATTTATTCAAGACAGAAAAGAGTATTTCATCCCCCCAAACACACCAGCAGCCGATTATGAACAGGAGCACAAGGTTGTTGCTGGTCTACTATAACACTTTCCACAATTGATTCACACATATAAAATGGCATTAGAGCAAAACTATGTCTTTTTCTTATGATAGTACACAACAATGCTGAGAAGTTACAGGACTTCCTAATTCCCCACAAGGCCTCTACATTGGACTATCGCTTCAGAGTGACTCTCTTTGGGTAGAATCAGTATATATGAGCCTGGGGAGGGCTTTTAAATAGATGGAGGTGATTTTAACATACGTCCCCCCAGCAAAAACCCTGCTGCTCTGAAAGGTGAGCTGGTTGTTTCTCATCTCCGCAATGCCTTGCAGCAGGACGCTCTCTGTATCTCTGTGATGCTGCTCCTCACGGCACGAGCTGAACTTGGGCTGGCAGATGCCCCGCTGGAGGTGGCATGGCGTGTGTGTACACGAGACGATGAGCAAGGAAGACAGGGAGGAAAACTGGCCCCACTGCTACGGTCAAAACAGACGGAATGGAGAAAAAGGCCAGCGTGCTATGTCTGGTGAAGGAGGAGCAGGAGAAGGCAGAGGAACAATAAGGTCTTATGATGGTTATAGTGGTCTTAACTAGGTCCCTCTATTAATTAGAGACAGACTGCACCGGAATTTTATCAAATAATCAGATGCTAAGACTGATGTGTTATTTTCTGGCTTGTCCAAGTTACTCATTAATGATGATCGTCATGTTTGTCCCTTAAGCTGTGATCACTTCATGCTCGACACACATTATGCAAATCCCTGTGCAGCGTTTGACTCATAAGGGCCGCCACTGTCCTTCACCACTACCTGTGGTAGCGAAGAGCAGTTCCCATCTGAGCTGTATATTTGCTTTCTCAGTGTTGGTTCCTACTGGCTCTGCACATTCTGATTCAGTCCAGAAATATTTACCCTGTGGTCAAAAACCTTGTTGGCATTTACAGAAAGTACTTGGGGGGAGGAGAAAATTAAGAACAGAAATTACAAAAAGAAGAAAGGAAGCACTCAGCATGTCTGTACTTCCATTTTTATTTCAGTTATTAAAAATGTTTTATCAGGCAGACTACCCTTTCTTAAAAGCATTTTAAAAGATCTTCCTGACAGATATATTTAGTCTGCTAACATGTTAATTAAAGGAACAGTAGCTTGAGACCTCCTGTTGGCTAAGAAATGTCTGATTAGCCACTTGGCCTTTTTATTTCCTGTAGTCACCTCAGCCTCAATCTTGGTCCTGCTCATCACACGATACGCCTATTAGCTTGTAAACAGAATCCCACTCATTTTTTTCTTTTAATCATCACTATATTTGCTATTTTTCTGAATGTAGATCTTTGAAAAGCTACTTACAAACTGCGTAGGAAAATCATCATAGAATCATAGGAAAACTTAGGTTGCAAAGGACCCCTGGAGGTCTCTAGTCCAACCTGCAGCTTCACGCAGGACAAACTTCAGAGTCAGACCAAGATTATCTTTTTTTCTCCACTCAAATAAATCCAAATCCCTCCTCTATGCCGTATGCTCCAGCCTCATAACATCTCAGTGGGCATCCTTCAGAC
>JAUBNY010000219.1:973122-1000935 GCA_032275445.1 Crypturellus soui | reverse complement strand
GTACAGTCAAAGTCTAGATAAACTTAATGTAATATAAGCCATGAGATCATGGTTCTGCAAACTACAATGTCTCATGAATTTTATTTTCAAAAATACTATCACAGTTAGAGACTTGGCGTGGCTTTTACAGGGCTAACATGGTTGCCTTAACTTAGTCTTTGATCATCCTGGCAAAACCAAGGGAATTTCATGCCTCCATGTGAATGTCTTCCATAATTCAGGATGAAAGCAAGAGGTTGTCCAAGCACCTGTGGGCAGTGCTGCAAGCTGCAGATGGTTGGGAAACAGGACTATGATATTGGGTCATTAGGAAGGCTGGAAAGCGCTCGGCCAATAAAGACTGAGGAGAAACATCTGTGACTTGTACCTTTAAAAGAAAAGATTGCAGACAAAGTATTTTAAGGAGCTCCAGGCTGCCACAGGGGATGATTTACAAGAAATCACACACAGATGATGCTCCTTGCTGCAGGCTAGCCAAGAAGAGTTAGGAGATATAAAGATATCCTTATTTCCCCTGTGCCTGCTCTCTCAATAGAAGACAGAATCCTCCCCTGCTCTGCAGTGAGGGGTTGCTTCTGCGAAAGGAAGTGTTTTTTACACAAAATTGCAGTGGGGCTCGTGCTTTAGTTTGGCTGCGTCAGCACCACCTGCTCATTTGTGCAGGTAGGTGCACCGAGATTCATCTTCACGGCCCCAGACAATTTCTGTTTGAGGGTTTATAGGAACTGACTTCCTGGCTGCAGGAAGCTTGTGGCTGGGTGTCCTGAGCTGTAGCAGCTCTGTAAAGAGCAAAAGGCTGCAATGCCTCTGCTGTGCTGCTGCAGCTTCTGCTGCGCGGGATGGAAATCTGACCTTTGGGGAAAAAAGGGAATTATATTAAACACAGCATTTTACGCAGCAGGAAGATAAATACTGGGTTTAATAGTTTGCTTCTGATTTTAACTTTGGGAACAATGAAGCCCTGCTCTGTGTTGTCACTGGCAGCAACAAGGACTAATAATTTGACAGTAATCGCACATTTGCATCCAGATAAATCTTCAGGAAAGGGTGGGGGCTATTACAGCGCTCGCACTGACTGCTGCAGAGAGCAGCACAACTCGTGGGTTTGCTGCCCCTTAATCTCTGTTCCTTCAGATGGGGGCTTTAATGCAGGACACCCCTTGACTGCCGTGAGAGTCCGGTCCTCAGAGCCATGGGAGGACACAGCCTGTCAACAGGACAGCAAAACTGGGCTAAAGCTGTGTTTCGTTGTGAGGAGCTGTTTTCAAGAGCAAAGCTTTTCCTGACAGCTGATAACTCTCTCCGGGCTCAACCTGGTATGTCCTGTCTGGCTTCCTGAGTGGGGAAAGACTTTCTCTTGGGTGCTGGACCTCAGGGTTCATTACTGACGAAATTGACTGCTTCAATTGATACAGAATGGGCATCTTGATGTATCTGTGCTAATTCTTACATATAGGAATGGGGAGGAAGCAGCTCAAATGATTATCTGGGGAAAAACATTCATTCTTTTTTTTAAACCGTACAAGAAAAGCAGTGACAAAAATAAGGAAATGCAATTCTCATTTAAGATTTAAAGATAGAATAGAAAGCCTCTTGGAAACCTTAGTAGACAACCTGATTTCCAAACATGTTTAAGGAAAAAAGTCTAGATAGAGACACGTACAAAATGCTTCTCAGGGAATCCTATGCCAAGAGTATCATTCAGCTTTTCTAAGGTAAAAATAAGAGGAAAAAATCAGAATTAATGATAACAATGAAGAACCATAGTGTGCCTTATCCATACATGTTATATACGCTATCCAGATATCTGAACAATAATTCTTGGTGAGAAGAGAAACAACTGTAAAAAACCTTAATGCAAATCGCTCGGCAGAGCAATTTTTTTGTTGCAATTTGCATGGCTGATAACAGCAGCCATCTAGCAACCCTGTGCAACATTTGAAAGAATCCTGAATATTTACTAAAGCAATGAATGAAAAGATCTTTCATTTACCTGCTCAAAATAGTAGCTAATTTTTTCCTCCCAGCAAACAATAGGAGATCTAAAAATCCATAATCCCTTGGAACAAAATTTGAAAAAAAAAACATAGTGCTTACTAGCTGTGTAACATTGATTTCTTTAAGCTGCTGCCTCAATTACTTCCAAAACGAAGGCTGACATCATTAATATGTCTCGTTTTTTTTTCTCCAGCAAATTACCATTCATTTGTAAGAGTAGCAGGGCTACTGCTGTCTGCCCTACTGCAAAGGATGTAAAATTAATTTAAATAATTACTGACCTAATTCCATTTTTCATGTGTAGTCCAAACTGCCTGTAAATGCACTTTTCTGCAATCTGCTTTCTCTCCGAATGCAGTCTAATGTATTGACTGACCCTAGTCCTGTCTCGTATCAGTCATTTACACTTTCTAATGGAAAAAATGAAGACTTCTCTGAAGTATAGTGTGGAAAAGCACCTGCTTGCACCTTGATGACATTAAGAGGGCCTTATTTCCATGTTTTGGAGGACAAGACCCTGGAAATGACCCAGACTGGGAATCACAGTGAGGTTTTTTTGGACATCCCACAGTTGTCCGGAGAAGAACGATGCTTTCCCGAAGAACACATCAATATTTACCCTCTGAGGATTAGCCTATGTGAACGAGCTGTATAGAATGAATGACACTTAGCTCCTTTCATTTTGCTGCATAGAGAGGGATATGTTGGCAGATGCAGCATGCGTCCCCAAAACCATAACTTGTCCCTGTGCTTTGCTGGAGATAGAGATGCAGAGCCAGATTCACCTAGAAGAGCATCCCAGAGGGGCTGTGGTGGCTCTGTGTGGGTGCAGACTGCCTCTTGGAAGACCACAATGCTCCACCTCTGTAGCCAACTCTGCCTTGAAAACAGTTGCCCGTTGATTAATCGATCAATTCAACCTTCATCTTGCACAAGGAGACAAGTCAGCCTCTCCTGGTCTCTCCCTGAACCAGCCTGTGATGCATCTGTCACGGCCCCAAACTCATACTTGCCCGACATGCTGATGACTTCGTGACCATCAGTGCCATAACAGGGCTTCCCTCGGCAAGGACCATGCAGCACCATCACCCCAAGATGCTGCTGAGCATCCCACCACCCTGCAGCCAACAGAGGGATGCTCCACGGGAAGGGAACAGGAGCGGTCCCCAGCCTCTCACCAGGCAGTGCTCACTGATGTCCTCCCGGGCACGGTCTCACACGGCCTCTGCTTCTGCCTGCTGTTTTGAAAGGCACAAATTTGCCCATGTTGCATCAGCCCTCAGGCACAAGCATTGTCCAGGGGGCTCAACCCAAAGCTCCAGCACAATCTGTGTCCACCCCATTCAAGGGTAGCGATTTTTCCAAGTCTTTTTCCATTTCTGTCCTTAAGCTGCTTCTTCAGCTGCCTGCTAGGTTTTGTGAATTTGTTCCTAAATGCTTAATTTAGGATCTTTATTACTTTTTCATTAAGCACTAATTAAAGCCTGCTTCTTAAGGTCAGGATGAAATACAAGATGGAGGTTGGGCATATGTTAATGTGAATCCAACTAATTAACGTGGAACTTGTAGAAAGGAACTCTGACAACTAACCCGCATGATTTAAGCAGAGTACATTGATTTCAGAAATGTAAAACTGAAAGAAAAATTAATTGCCTAAGTGCTTTATTCTACAGAAAAGCCTGATTCATGGCTAATCAAATATTTTAATTGAATTTATCCGACTCCTCTAAATAAATTTGAATAAAGGATTATGCTTGGATGCTCCCTTGGATGTCTGGAATTTCATAATGACGAGATAAAGATCTTCATCCTAACTGGCAGCCTTACTCCACAATCCCTTGTTGCCGTAAGCTGTGTGATACTCGAGTACAGTTTGGTGATTCTCAGAAACCACTGAAGTTCCCCCTTAAGCCTTGATATATAACCGGCAAAGACTAAAAAGCAAGCTAGTCCACTAATCCATATCTGCCTTGATGAAATGAGAATAAAATGGTTTATATTTCAAACAAATCAAAGTGCCTTATGCCCATTAACAGTTGCAACATTTTTTATCAGTTTTCATGTATAATTGTTTGCCTACAACCCAACCAACCAAAAAAAATGTAGAGAGACAGAGAGCGAGAGAGAGAGAGAGGGGGAGAAGCAAGTGCCTAACTGGAGCACACAAAGAGCCTGCGCATCACATTTTGTGAACACCCTCAGTGGTACGTGTGAAAATGGAGCACTCGCAACACAATGTAAGATGTAATTACATAACGTATTTTACAAGCGGCGAAGTTACTGAACTAAATAACTGCCTGCTATACTGTGTCCTGTTGAGCTGAACATAAATATTAAGCTAAGAAAACATCAATGTTAGGCTAAAAATACAGCCATAACCATGAGTTTATTGGTGATCACAAAACTGTAATAAACATTTTAAGAGATAAAACTCTTCAGTGAAAGAGCTGTAGTCTCTAACTAACAGCAATGAATTACAGTCAAAGTTGGGAGAAACTGATTAAGCCACTGGAATATGACTTTCGGGACTGGGGCTGAATAACTGGTGACCAATCACACAGGATCACTCATGGATCTCAGGAGATTTCTGCTCCAGATTTCCTGCCTCTACAAGTCACAGCCCGAGTTCAGTAAAACACGGTTGCACACAGCTGAAATAATATGAATTAAACTCACTGAAACATACTCACATGCTTTAAATTGACTGTTTCCCTATATATTGTTTCTCTAAGAATGTATTTAAGTGTGTTTTTAGTGCCTTGATTCAGAGGCTCCATTTCTCTGTTTCAGCACCCCAGATGGTATTCAGAGATGATCCTTCTTCCACCCTTTGCCTGTCTTGTTTTGGTTATATATTCTGGTGAGCAAGGCCTGGTTTTATCCGGGCTTTGTACAGCTCTGCTCTGTGTTGGGGCCAACAGATGTTGAGAACAAGTGAATATTCACAGAAAGAGAGAATAATAATTGTTCCTGAGGTCAACACTAAAAGCAAGATTGAGGACTGGGAACAATTCAAGGCACTTCTACCTTGGCCTCTGTAAAGGAGGGGTTTCAGATGGAAGCAAGATATCCCACACATCCATTTGCTTCATTTTTTGAGATTCCTTTTATAATAAACAGTGAGGAATGTAGCTCAGAGAAAATTATGTTTCATCCTCCAGTGAGACAGAAAAAACAGAAATAAATGCATCTGACCAAGAGAAGTGACTGATCACTTAGCACTGGGAAAAAAAAAAGTCAAAATAACTAATGGGCTAAATAATAAGGTTTTAGGTAAACTGAGAGCAACAGAAGAAATTGCTTTAGAAATTGCTTTACATAAAGCGTTTGTTGAATTCTTTGCTTTCATGAACATAAAAGCCCATCTCTGCGGATAAGTTGTCAAGGGGAAAGGCACTCAATTCAAAACAATAAAGTCTTCTTTGTAACCTATCTCGCCACATTTATATTTATTCAGAGGTTCAGAAGACAGTTCTATTAGAAATATCTGAGCAATTAAACAATCTACACATCCTTTCCTTAAATATGTGCTGGGTGGCAAGGAAGAGTACAGCGCCATTTCTAAGCCTACCTGGTGAGATGAAAAACGTTCTCCACAGTTTCTTGTCACGAGTAACATCTCTTATTTCTCTGGTCATGTTAACCAGTCTGCCTGCAACAGGGGGAACACGACGGAAATCCAGGATCCTGGAAGAGAAAGGAAAGAGAGTTGCTGTAGAGGATTAAAATACAATGATAGTGATATAGGCTAGGAAGGCACATTATGCTCTGAAGACCTCATCATTTATCTGTGGCCTTAACGGTAAAAAACCCGTCGACCTTAAACTGGATAATCTTTTGTATAATATACTCCAAAGTACGGCTCGAAGGCTATCAGTTCTGGCTTACCCACATTGTATGGAGCAGCCACAATATTCAGAAGAACATGGGGACAGAATGTTCCATGGAAAACATGAAGTGCCAAAAAATTCCAGAAATTAGATAATGGAGACTGGGTCTTGACCTTGTGCCAATGCAGGATTGTTATAAAATGCATTTTGCTCACCAATTTTTAAGTAACCTGAGCAATGGGTATTCAGTGTCCCTCTTTCATAATAAATAAATAAATAAAATAAAATAATAAAATAAAATAATAAAGTAAAATTTAAAAATCCATTTATTAGATCTAAAAACTATTTTCTTTTTTTTTTCTGACAGATTTCTTTGATTTATTTTATTCTGCTCTTCTTCCTGTATACCAGCCTAAGCAATACCTCCCAGAGACTAAAAATTTTCCCTGGGGCAAAGGCTGAGAAAAGTCTTTCATTCACCCAAACTTTCCTTTAGGAAATCATAATAAGTTCCTATGAAGCATTGCTATTAGATAAAGTAACAGCAAAGCCCCCTTAAAAAACCTCCTTGTAGGCGGATTTTCTTTGTCCTTTATCTGCTGATAAGGTTTTCCATCTCTGATAGCAACTGTTTTTTCTGCTTACCATGTGGAAATTTAGCATACTTTCCATCAGAAGCTTGATTAATGTTTTGTCCTACAATATCGTTTCCTTAAAATGGCAATAATAAAATGCAAGGCAAAAGAGATCAACCCCAAGGTCAGACAGCAGATAACATGAAATGCCTTTAGGGATCTGATCAGGATGGTTTCTAATAGCAAGTCTATCCTGTGACGCCCACCAACAGCCTCTGTGATCCTAACCATCAAACCAGGAGGCAACTGCAGGACACAAGCTCCAAATAAACCATTGACCAAAACTTCAGAGTTTAGGTAGAAAGTTTCTTGCCACTTCAGGTGTTAGGGGAGCTTCAGTTCTAACTCAGCCCATGAAATGTCACAATTTCTAGATGTGCTATTAATAATTGCTCACTAATTGTTGATTCCCACTCCTAATCTGGGCAGCCTGAGGACACTCCAGCCCATATCTGGTCTTGCAGCATCCAACACACTGCACTAATTATGCTTGGGGGACACAGAAAGATGGGATGACCATCAGTGTCCTCTCCTCCCTTATACTTGTGGCCTAAATATGCTCTTTGTATGTGGGATAATGCCAGCTCTTGGCTGTGAAACCTGGACTCCCTCTCCCTCCCATTCATTTCTGAATACTCTCGTGATTCTCAATGTCTTGCTCGTATTTACATGCCCTGGAACTAACTGGGGTGCGCCAGACTCCATCATCCTTATGCTGCATATTCCCCATGAGATGGGTCCTCTCCTTATGCAGGTCACAGGGAGAATTCATTTCTCAGCTTCTCTTCAATGTCATTGCTCTTTCTTTTTGAGAATTAGTTATTGCCAGGTTTCTCATTCCCAGAGCAAATCTTATTTCCTAATTATTATCTACTCTTTCATCATCTTCCATTTCATTTATTCATGGAATTTGCCCACCTTTGTTCCGTTTTCCCCCTTTTAAAAAGTAATTCAGTTAGAGGGCTGGCCAAGTGCAAGCAGCTTATCACAATATTTCTGCTTTTCTCTTTTAATGAAAATCCATTTTACTTGCCTGTCCAAATGAAATGCTGCTATTTCTGCATTATGTCTTTCATAATCTGAGAAATAAAAAAAGTCAGGCGGGGTTTCTTGTTCTCTGGTTTGTCTGCAAAGAAAAACAGCAGAAGTGTTATAATGAAGGGTTAGCATTTCTAAGGAGCAATACTCAGGCATCAGCATGTTATTCAGGAGTTCACTATTGTTTGCTTAATGGAAGGCCTTTAAATACCTCATGTATGCATTATTTGCCATGTAGCTCTTATTTGATCATTTTTTTTCCAACTATTGTAACAAAAAATAGGATTTCAAGACTTGTACATGCAGACTGCTATTCCACTCAAGACTCTCGCTCTACTTAACAAGATCTATTTTATCACGCTCAAACATTTCATTAGTGATAGAAGTGAAGACAATGTCATTTCATTAAATTATCATTAACTGTAATTATGAGATTTCCAAAAGTAATAACATTTTTCTTTCATCTTTGGCAGTCATGTAGCTACTATCTAAAATATGACTCTTCCTTTGTATTACTTAGAGCCAAAAGTGACATGTTTTTCTCATTTCAGGAGAAATGGGATCATTGCAGTTTGACGGCCACGACACATGTCATGTTTCAAAGAATATTAACAAGACCGTGCTCCAGAGAGGATGCAGAATTTGTTGTTTCTTCAGTTTAAGAACCAATAAAAAATGTCATCCTGACGGAACAGAAAGGCTGAAGCTTGAACACGAAACTCTACTAAAAATAGCAAGTGCTCTCTGTGTAACAGAAGAGCAAATCGCTGTCTTACTTCAGGCAGTTTCCACTCCTGCTGGCTTTTGGATGGAAAGCATCCACATGCAGTTGAGCAACGAGAGTCTAGGCCCCATCTAAGCTTGCATTATGCCCTATTTTGGAGTCTTAAAAGTACTGCAAGCATCGCAAAGCTGCTCTGTAGAGCATCTGCGAAAGAGGAGAGTTCCCCATAGGAAGACAACATAATTTCCCAACCCTTTCTCCTTTTCCTCTGTCATGGATGGCACTGTTCTCATCACGTTAGACACCAGCAATCAAAATGCAGCTTCTGGGCAGTGACCTTGTCACTGAAAGGCCTTGGAGTGGTGCAGGGTCCTTACTGAGGAATAACTGCCATCAAAGGGGAGCATCAAAATATTTGGTTGTATCTGATATAACTGCAGGTCAGAGGGGCCGCCAGTGCTGCAGCGATGCCCTGGCTGAAACACCGCTCTGCATCATCATAGGAATGGCCACAGAGTGGACTTGGCCTGAGCTCTGCTATAGAGCCATCGAATTAGCAGTCATTTTAGCTGCTCTAGTTGTGAGCCACCCATAAGAAGACAAGCTAGCAGTGAAGATGGGATAAAATAATTCTGTGGGTTCTCTCCACAATAAGAAGAGAGGAGACACAAACCCATGGGGAGGAATAGGAGAGAGGCAAAACCCTACAGCAAGTTAACAACACAACAAGAGCACTAGGAGAGATGTAACCTAATGTATTCCTGTAAAAAATGGAGATATGAGTCCTGAATATACATCCAGGGGAAGAGATTAACATAGAAATTAACAAGAGATTTCTTCATAACTTTCCCTCCCTTCTAGATTTAAAAAAATCAATTTATTCAACAAACCAAAGATAAAAAGATTCATCTGCAGCTTTTGCAAACTTAAAACACATCTGCAGCTGATAAGCTGCAGAAAATATTACTAATTAGCTAATCAATACCATCTGCTTTTTATCTCCCCACGAGTTTAAACAAATCATGGCTGTTCATTTACAAGAAAACCTTGATGCAGAAAAGGAAGTTTTAAAGAAGAAGGGTAGATCTCAACCTTGTAAGTGCAGATATCTCCATAATCCAGGGATGGTTCTAATTTCACTTTTCTATTTGTTCCCTGGCAATGGGGTTCAGGCTGTTATTCATTTGGTAATAAGCACTGTTCTTCTGCAGTGTTAGCCTTGGTTGTATGTACTTCTCCCTGACATAATATATAATTAAATCATAACACACCCTCATAGAAAATGATGAACTTGATTGTCCTAAAAGATGCCAAAATTGACACCAAAACCACAGTCCAATGTAGGCAATGGAGATATTTGTACTTTTTGAAGTACTGGCAAATTTTTTACTGATAAATGGTAGTAGGTGTGATGATCATACGCTGATGCACACAACTGAGTTCCAAAAGTCCCCTGAGCTTAACACAACTTAGAGTCAGTGGACTTTTATGAGAATGCACTTAACAGTGTTAAAAAGGCACCTACACCATAATCTATTTTTTGTCACTCAATCCAAACATATTTCTACATGATTTTATTTTATCACTGTTAGAAAATGTGCCATATTTTGGAGTGCAGAGTCAGATCAACGCACTTGGTACTAACTCCTCTAAACACATCCTATTTTGACTCATACATATAGAGAACTGGGAGATGAAATTCTTGCCTCAGTCGGAAAATCAGCAAGTTCTATGAATTTGTTCTGGCTTTAAATCATTGCAAATGGCCCTCGGTCTACAGGTGAAAAACTGGGAAAAGAGCACAGACTCTGAGTCCATTCCAGGTCAATTAAAGTATCTTATGAAACAACATAGGGACCAATTCATCACACAGCATGTTTTAAATTGGAATTACATTTTAACTGAAAGTTAAAAAAAGCCTGTTTTTTTTTTTCCAGGTTTATTACCTGATGGTTATTGAAGAAAGATGGCCTAATAAAATGACACATGCAAGGAGATGTTTGAGCAAACAGAGCAATATTTTAAACCCTTCGTGGAAGCACGCGCTTCGGATGGATAATAAATTAAAGACAATGGTCAGAGCTCCTTAGCGCCAGCAATAAAACCTCACACCATGTAGAACACAGGTTCTGCACAGGTTGCGGACGGTGGGAGAGAGCTTTTGGCTGCTGCTTTTATTTTGCAAACAGTTGGAATTGAGCACTCGTCTCTTTGGAGAAGGATTTGGCAGATATTTATAATGGCAGGCTGGGAAGCTCCGGAGGAGAGACAGATGGAGTGCTGTTGATACTGCGCACAGTTAAAAACTACACAGTGGCACTGGACCAACTGCAGCAGGAGGAAAAGACAAATCAGCACCGGTAACGCTGGCGGAGGAGAAACAAGAACCGAAGGGAAAGCAAAACCCATGGACATTTCCCATCCATGGTCCAACTCGGAGCAGAAGAGGAAGTAAAGTAAAGATTTATCTTAAACAGATGAGGAACAAATGTGTGCTTACGTAAGATGAGATGCAGCCATGCGCTGGGCTCGTGGCTAGATGAGCAAATCATGCTCACCGACGGGAAAGTAAAACTGATCTGATGGGGAGTGTGCTCAGGAGCAGACACGGTGAGTCAGCTCTGTTCTATTATAGCATCCTCTGTGCTACTGCTGATCCAAGCTTCAGTGCTCACTAATATGGGGATAAAGTGACACAGTGATTTGTGTGGGGAAATAATTGCACTGCATTAAGTTTTTCTTAAATGTTTGCATAAACACTTTCTGACCAGTTACTACGACCTTAAACTACAATATTATTAATTTCTATGTAGGAATTAACCCTCTAACACAGTAATCTGTATTTAGCTCTGAGGACCCCTGGTGTACGTCTGATACAGTCCCCAGGACCAATATGCACCAGGGCCAGGGCTGTGAACTGTGACTCGAAGAAGCCTGCCTAGATGCCAGACCTCCTATGCGCTGGAGGGCTCGTGTTATTGATGGAACAGCCAAAAAGCTAGAAAATAGGGCAAGCAGACCAACCTGAGGCAAGCGTTATCCTGGCAGACACACACTGTCTTCCCATGCCACAGTCCTGAGACTTCCCAGAGATACTTTTGTGTGACACTGCTGTAGTTTTAAGTAATCAGAAGACACACTACTGCTTCATAGTGGGGAGTTTCCAAAAAAGTGTTTTCTAAATAGGCCGTATTCCTGCTCCGGCAAGTAACCGGAGGAATCGACTGACCAGATTAGAGAGGATTAAGGACCACAACGGTGCTCACCCTGCCACTTGCGCAGCATGGAGGAGTGTGATGAAGAGCGATGCCTTTCCTTAGGTCACAGGATGCTGTTTGGAATGAAAGCAGCAGCTTTCTCATGGCAAGGATTGTGTCTGCTCATGTTGGACCCTTCTGCCATGGAGACCCTGCTCCGTTTCGGCCGCTAGCACAAGGTCTGTAAATACAGCAAATGCCTTTGCAGCTGCAAGCAGCATCACAGGGGGTGCAAGGGCAGTAAAACCACAGCAGCAAAATCAGTACGAGACATAACAGGCCAATGAAGCACGGTAATTGTGTTGGCAGGAACACAACTAACATTGATAAGGGAGTAGTTTGGCCATTGGAACAGATAAGGAGAGATTATCTGGGTCTACCCGCAGCTATAGGTTGCTATTGGGTTGTTACTGTTCTCCTCTGGCAAGCAGCAATGCCCGATACAATCTCCTTCCCTGGGAAGCATTTAAGGTGTTTGAACACCTGGCTTGGAGTTAATACAAGACTAATAGGTGCTGCTCAGCAGTTTGCTGCTGTTTCAGTGACTTTGGGGCCTGTTGAGGACTTGCTGTATCGGAAGCACCATGGTGGGGCTTCATCAGCAGCCCCAAGCAGCTGTAGCCCAGATGCTGTATCACATCTGAAGAGCCTTCCTCCCTGCACAGACACACACGAAATTTTCCTGTCCTTCTTCAACAAACGACTGCTTTATACTAGTGGAAGGAGCAGGCTGAAAGTTCAGTGTCTGCTTGCAAGATTTTCTGCCCCCCCAATCCTTATGTCAAATTGGATTGGGCAGCACCGGAATCTAGAGTGCCCTGGGATAATCTAAAGCTTATTATTCTAAGTGGAGGAGGCAGCCCATAGGAAAAACCATGTCTCCGAGGCAGCAGCAGTCCTTAGGAGGGCACTTAGATTTTGCGAGTGGTGGTGTCTCATCGGGGAGGGCTTTCCATGCATTTCGCATCAGTTTCAGCAGGTGGAAGAAATGCCACTTAATTTTATAATACATTTTAGTGGCTTAGTAGTCCTTAGGAAGATAAATGATATTGCTAATGCGGGGCTATGTCGACAGTAGCAGAGATATCTGGTGCCTATTTCCGACTCCTTGCGGAATCTTGGCAGCTGATGGCGCTGGCTTTATCAAGGCTTTCTGTTGCAAAGAGCACTCCGAGGAACGATACGAGCTGTTTACAAGAGGAGAATATGGTCCAGAAAATGAGTGGCCAATCCAGCAATGCAAAGACATGCAATTTAACGTGCTACAGAAAGGATGTTTGGCCCGTTTCAGTGCTATCATCCAAATGACAATATGGGCCTCTGCAGGATATTCAGGCTTCTTTCATTTAACTAGCAGTTGTACAGCTAGAAAAATGAGAGAATATTTACTGTGGCAGAAAGACAGAAATTCACACAGGGATGCAATAGGAATAGGAATAATTAGCAAACTGCCAAAAGGATAAATACCAAGATCATGCTATTGCATGCCAGCCCTGGAGTGCTTTTTTCTGAGCAGACAAGGAGAGCTTGACAACAGCACACGCTCAAGGACCAGTTAGCTTAATATAGATCATAAACTTCTGATACAATGAATGACAATAAGCTTCCGAAAGAGAATTTATGTTTATAAATGCCTTGTTACCTGTCACAGTAAGACAGTGGAGGGAAGAAGGAGAAGAAAATAATCAGGGAAGCAGTACATTAAATACATTTTTTTTTCACAATTTCCAGAGAGAAATGGGGGAAGAAAATGCTGGGAGGTCACCTAACCCATTCCCCTGCCTCAGGGTAAGATCAGTTAGACCTAAACCATTCTTGACAGATGTTGCTATACCCTGTTCTTCAAAATGTCCTTTCCCAAGCCCATGGCTGTAGCCTTCTCCTCCTTGACTGCACATGCTGGCCTTACTCTTCGATATATTTGAAGTCTGGCTTTTCCCCCTTTGCACTTTGATCTCCTGCTGCACTTTGGCTGTGCTCCGTAGCCAAGGCAAAATCAACACAGCGGCACAGCCTGATGATAATTTGAGATGTTGTAAAGGAACAAACATAGGTTTTGGGCTCTCGGAGTGTGTTCACATGTTTGGGGCTATACCATTCTTAGACTGGAGCTTCCCACAATAACCAGTGCCCATTCCTGAAAAGAGCACCTAAGCCCTTGGGGAACTGGGATTTCAGGCTTTCAGGCTGCAGGTCCTCAGACTGGAAGCCACTTCTTTACTAAGCACAACTCAGCAATTTTTCCCCTCCAATCCAAAACCTTGAAACATCTATTTTGGTACATCCCCTCAAAAATGTCACTCTCAAGAAGGCAGTGAAGCAACCTCTGATTTCTCTATACTGGTCTAGATTTTGTAGTAATATCTCAGAACATAGCCTCTCTATACTGCTGCCTTCACTGACATTGTGCTGACAGTAAAGTCAAGGCTTAATCTTACCGATCATCATTTCATTGTCTACCGCCACAGAATAACAGCTATTTTTTCATTCGTTCTCTTTCACTTTCAGATGTGTAAGACATGAAGAGAATCCTTGATCAGTATAAAACATACAGAGTTTGATCAACTAGGAGAATTTTCTTCAGCAATTCAGAATATGACTTCAAGCTCTGCCTACTAAGTAGCAGTCTGTCATCTTGGGAAAAGCAAATGAAAAGAAATACTAGTGTAAGCACATTTGCCAGGATGTCTTCCCCACCCGCCACTTTGGGGCTTGACAGCTGGCTGCATCCCATTCCCGTTTTCCATGCAGATCAACTAAGACGATGGAAGTCTGTGTGATGGGTGCTGTGCTGTCAGGCAGCTCAAATTTTAGATTCACAAGGTTTTAGTTTTACTATTACTTAGAAGATGTCTAAAAGAAAGCAAAATGTAATGCTGATATAGAGCCAATAAGCCATATGAAGCAAGAGAAATGAACCCCAATACTACCAAAGTCAAGACAGACAAATCAGATTGTTTTGTACAATCTGGAATACCTCATCCTTTGGGAAAGAACTAGGGGATTGAACTGTGGGTCTACAAAAATAGAAGCTGAGGTCTTTGTATCTGGATTTAGCCCCTGCACATGGTGCTCAGCAGGAGGTATATAATACATAGTGGCAAGCTGATTACACAAGAGCTGGCATGCACATACAGAAATTGCAGGTGTGCAAATCTGTGAGACCCACTGTGAATTCCTTTTCCTCTCCCTCTGTTGGGGTGGAGGGAAAACGGGATGTGGGATGGAGAATAACTCAGTGTTAATGCCACCAAGGCTAAGTGGCTGCACATGTTGGTTAGAATTTTTTTTTAATCCCATCCAGAAAAAGCAGAGTTTGTATGGAAAACAAATGAGTCATGGTAAGAAAAGAAAGGCAAACTCTGTGGAGCTCCTGTCGCTAATTTACTTTGCAGATAAAAAAAAATCTTAAGCCAGAAATAATATTTGATTCATCTTTGAGATAGAAACTTGACTTGACATACAGGAGTGGAAAGATTAAGAGGTACTTGACAGTACTACAAAACAGTTCCCTGCACCAACATTAATATGGCCAATGCTGTTGCCACAGCAGGGAGGAAAAAGGCTCGTAGCAATTAAATAAGCAGCAGAGATCACTAATGAGGTGCTACAATGGTACTTTTCTTCAAGGTAAGGTGTCTTCATTAAGAACTTTATCATGCAAATCCCTTTCTGCCCCTATACCAGCTTTCCTCTTGCTGATTCCTTTGCATGCTTAGACAAGGATTGCAAGGTAGGGCATTCTTGCCATGCCGAGCCCATGAAATCTGTCATCTTTCCTCTTGATTTTTCTCTTTGAGGCTCTGTTGTACACTGCCTGCTAGCCATAAATTGGAAGCATGAAAAATGATACAGCTGCAAACTGCTTTTGAAAACAGACTGTGCAAATATAGCTCAGTGTGAGCCCAGGTACCTTCAGTCTTTCTTCACTAAAAGGACTAGAGAGTAATTTCTGCAGAGAAGGTCTTGAATATATAACATTTGTAGAGAATGTGGGAGGAAAAATATGTGCAAAATCAGAAGTCTGAAGCATTTCTTCAGCCCTGAGAATGCTACTTAATACGTCTGAGGTCATTAAGGGTACGGATTTAAAGGAACAATAACATTAAACATATTAGAAGCATCATAGAGCTCAAATGTCTTTTAATTACTTGGATTTTTTTTCTTTTTGCTGCATTGATGTATGTGCTATTGAAACTCCAGGGGTCAGAATAGGTTCCAGTTCAAAATAGGTGGGAAAAAATAATCAGCATGAACCTGACATATCAAGAGCTCACTATATAACTTCTTCCCATTTATTCACTTTCCTATTGCTGTGCGAATAACGAACCTTAGTAAGCTTGTCCTCACAATATCCCAGGAAGCAGGAAAGTATTAGCCCCATTTTGCAGCAAGAGCTCCCAAACACGGAGCTATTAAGGATTCAGCTGTGCCCTAAGCTAAGCACTCCAGCCTCATTAAGCACATGCTTAACTGTGGGCATGCATATAGCCAGTGAACTATGTGTGTCCTTGACAGCCAAGCGTATCCTTAATACTTCCTTGGAGCTCTTCTGCGCTCAGCCCCCTGCACGGCGGAGCCGGGGTGAGCACAGGATCACACACGGCTCCCGAGGGCGCTCGCTGCTGCTTCCCCCACGCTCCCGGTGCTCAGCCTCCCTCCGTCCACCCACAGCAGTGACCACCTTGGGAGAAACCTCGTCCAACCATCAACAGTGGTGGTCATTTTGGCCACAGGTTTTGGTAATATAATCAGACCTGCCTATTAGTCCGCATTAGCGGAACCACCATTTTACCGTGGCTCGGAGGAATAAACTAAAGGATGCTCAGGCTCCAGCTGGGAAATCAAAAACCCTCTGGGATTTCTGTTTTCTGTCATGGGTGAGCTATACATTTGCAGCTGCATGGGGAACTTCCACTTCCCTGAGGGCCACAAAGGACTAACCAGGCTAACTTTGGCGTAGTGTCTCCTACATCCCAGCCAAACATGCACAAATCATACAATTTTGGCTTTTCATTTCGGTTTGCCATTGGAGAGTTACTAGTTGCTGCAATATACTGACCTAAGTGCTCACGATCTTACAGAGAAACAGCTACTGTCAAAAATCATTAGCAGCACAGAGCCTATATTGTGTATACGGATGGACCGATACATAAAAGAGCACAACATTCTCCTCTATATGGAAGTCATGCCACCATCCAGCCTTCCTCCCATGAAGACCTTAACAGTGCACAAACTCTCCTTGTGTTTCATATAAAAAGAGAAGCTGAGCATCAGACAAGCAAAGCAAAGAATCTTGTGCAGAACTCCTGCAGAAACCAGATCCCTCAAGAGCCAGCAGACAACTAGGTCCATCACGGTTTGCTTCAGCCCGTCGTTGGTGCCTCATACAAACCTCACGTATTGGTAACTCATCCTTGCATTGGCCAGGGGTGAATATACCCTTAGAGGAGTTTAAAGCAGGTTTTGCTTTTCAAGCTTGTTTCCATACCAAATCCTGAGGATCTTCTACAATTATGCCAGCGAGGATAGCTGGCGTGCGGTTACTGCAAGATAATCACTCCCCAGGGCTAAGTGTTTCTAATTCCTCAGAGGTGTGATTTCCCAATAAAGCACACACACCCTTGAACTTGCTTTACTGCTGCTATTAACATTCTTGAATGTGTGGCAAAGGGTGATGTGCCTCTCTGAGCTGGAAAGAAGATGTAATTGCCTGTTTCAGACTACTTTGTGGTTACAAAAGAAATCAGAATTGCTTTGATATGGTGTGGTGTTTCATTGCTCTAATAAAGCAAACTCTTCCAACCTCTTTTTTTTTTTTTTTACTTCTGTCTCACTAATGTTCTACATGTTGTCAGCAAACATGATATCTGCCAAGGGTACCAAGGTATCTAACTTATTCTTTGCCTTGTTTCCTAGTTAAACTTCCATGTGTTTTGTTTTCAGGCAGAATTTTGCCTAAACAAGGAATGTAAAATAGCACTTCTTTTTTCTTTATCTCACTCAGGTTTGGATGGGCTGGTTCTTACACTGTATCTCACTAGGGAAGGATATATCCATGGAGCTTTAGAGGTTATGCCTGGACATGGTCTGTGTCCTGCTGTAAAAAAGAGCTGCTGATCAAAAAATGTTTGAGGTTTATTTCATAGGTATTTCATGGACATGTATCCAATCTTGGCTATTTTGGTCTGCAAAGCGTTACATGTTGGGGAATGTGGTGACATCACCAGTTTGCCATTTCGAGCATCTCTCAAGTAGTTCCTTTCCCATATGAGCTGTCAAGATGATTTACAAGCGCAAATACCTCAGCATGTTCCCAAGTCTGTTGAGCCCTTGGGAACACCATTGCTCAACCCTAGCCAGAGGACTCCCTAACTTATCCATTGGCTACCCTAGCAATATTAGACCCAGACAAATTCCAAATGGACTGTTTTCCTCTACCTTGACTTTTTATTTCTTGCAGGAGTAGGAATACATGGGTACAAGGTTTGAAGTCCTTTTCTGCAGCCCTTTGCAGAGCTGTTGTGATGCCTCACAGAACCCCAAAGAATCTCATTTTCCTGCTAAAATTCCCCTCTTCCAGGCCCAAAGCCTGCACTGCCAATCTGCATTTTATAGTAAAGGCACCATGTGAGTCACAAATTACACTGGAAATTACGCATCAGGGTCCTTTTATCTTGAAACTGTCTAGATAAAGGGTGAGTTAACGCTCTGCAGCCCACAGGGAGTTACTGTATTATTCCCAGGGGAAAATCAAGACATATTAGCATCTCTTCCCTCTTCAGCATTTCCACCGAGAAGGAGCGTTTTAACCTCCTGGCCTCCACATGGGCCCTGTTGCTGGAGGCACCAACCGGGCGAGTGAAGAACCCAGTTCTCAGTTCTCCGCACAGAACATTATCACTCTCCTGACTTAGTCCTAGTTAAAAAGGCAGCATTTGTGAGGGAAAAATGGAGGTGAAGATTTTGAGAGCACCTATTGCAAGGCTGGCAGAAGCAGGATGTAAGAAGGATTTGGTATTGGCTCTGCCCTTGTTAAGTAGAAACAGATCTATTGAAGCCACTGAAAAATACCTCATGTGAAAGAATAAAGAGCAGAAGGATATTAGGGAAACTTCGCAGCATCACTACAAAGAAAGAACAGATTTAGCTGGCTTGATTGCTTTCAGCAGGACCTCGCAGGGCAATTGCTATTTTATATAAATATCTCCCATCAAGTGCAAATGTGTTCAGTGAACTCCCGTCCTCAGGGTGCAGAGACAGCATTCACGCTCCATGGGTCACAAATCCACATCCCCCCAAACCTGGAGCCAGGCTTAGGAAAGGTGAGGACACGTGTGCACATACGCGTGTGCGGGCGGACGGCGGAGGGGATCTACGTCTCATCGACGTGACTCAGCTCGGGTAACGTTCCCGGGGAAACAGCTGTGCTCCTTTTGACGAGACTTCAACATTAGTTTCAGCTAATTTCAATTGAAAAGTCCACCTATGGGCAGGTTGTTTGGTAAAACAAGGAGAGATTACAATAAAGCACGCGAGGATAGGCAGTAAAAACAGATCTTAAGGGAAAAAATAGCACAAGAAAAAGAAAGAAGAGCAAAAGATAAGAGAGGAGGGAAAAATTTGCAAACTGTGTGCAGTAAAACAGTTAGGGAAATGACATTTGTCTTTCTCTTTTTTTTTTTTTTTTCCTACAGAACTGATTTATGTTATGCAGGTGCATTTCTCTAGTTGTGTATGTCTGGCTACGTCTCCTAGAATTTGTAACTGTGTTAAAATGTCTACAATTTCAAGCCTATCTACTGTGCAGTAGATATGATATAGTGCATAACCCATGGGAGTTTTGATTTCAAAGAGAGGATTATGTTTTTCCTAAAGCAAAGGACACCTGTATTTCCCTGTTTTTCTAGCTTTATAAATTAACTGTGAGAATAGGATATATGGCAGAGTAAAGTGATCCCATTAATTGATCCTTGAACGTCCTCATTTCATTCCTCTAGCACTTACTATTTTTTCCTTGGGTCTGATCCAGCTTTCCTTGTACTTAGTCCCAACAGAATTCAAGGTGAACTGGATCAGGAACTTCAGAGCCAGTCCTTAAAGTGGGACCCAACATGCCCCTATTTGAATTCAAAATCCAGTGAGGTCTTGGGAAAGAGACCGCTGGCTTCAGTGGACTGTGGATCAGGCACATAAGGAAGTGAAGAGCCAAATGGGCTGGACACGACAGCAAACGCTGCATTCCTGTCCATGCCCAAATGTCAGGGAGAGCGCTCATAACCTGTGCCTTTAGTGTCTAGTTCAATTATGCCCACATATTCCTTCAGTTAGGTCTTACTAATATCAAGGCAGATATTTGGGGATTTGGGAGAGTAGGGAGTAGAAGGATCTTTAATTAAATCTGCAACTCTATCCAAAACCCACTGTGCTTTTTACACTTTAAAGATTAAGATCTTGGGTAAAAAGGGATGCATAATCCCTATTCTTGTGTTTTATCATGGACCCCTCAAGCTCCCTCCTTAGCTGCCTCCAGTTTTAAAAATACAACAGCTTTAAAAATATTAGTTTTCCCCTTTGATTTTTAACATTGCAAACACTGGTGCCATACCACCGTATCAATCATCCTCTCAAACTAGGTGGATTGCCAACATGAGGACTATGGAGTGTGAGAAATGAACTCCCACGGGAATCCCAGGGCCTCGCCACCTCCTGTTCCCTGAACCCACCAGCACGGCTCCCGTCTGCCTTCTCCGAAATGAAGCAGAAGACAGAGCAGCACCAATATTGAAAACATCAAAAAAAAAAAGCAAAGCCTTATAAAAAGGAATCATTGAATTGTTCTTAATTTTCTACATCCAGAGGAGAAAGTAAGAGAAGGAGAGAACAAACCACAAATATCCTCTGTTCAAGTCACTATTGGAGAAACCAGCACAGACTCAACGAAAATGGTCTCATATAGGGCTGGAAGCCACCACTTCCAAAAGTTGTGCGCAAGCTTCTTGGTGAACATATTTCCAGAGACACCTTGTCTCTCCCAGCATAAAGTGGCTCTTGAGACTACAACCTAAACTGGATTTCCTTTGGAATGGGCTAGTGAGCACTGAGGCTCAAGCCTTCCATGCCAAGTTGCATATTTTTGATATCACTTTAATAGTCAAATCCTATGATTTGGTTGCAGGCAGTGCCCATAGATATAGTAAGACTTCCCTTACCTCTTGGAGTGCTGGTTTTGCTAATGATTAATGTTCAGTTTTATAAGTGTAATGAAGACCCCGTTTCCACTTATCTACAGGTCAGGTGGCAATTGCAAAACAACGTGCTTGCTGGATGGCTGCGGGTTCCCTGCTGATGCATCCGATTATTGATGCACAATGTGCATTTTCAAATAGATGACCATGTTAAGTTATGTACTTGTGCCTTATTATTTTATAACTTTTAATGGTTATCCATTCCCTTTTCATCGGAAGATAAAACAGTCACTGCTGTTAATGATATGCTGTAGCTATGCATCTGCATCTCAAAAGTTTGAGAAGTCTCTTTCTAAAAGCATATCAAAGAGCCATTGACTGAAATTGTTGATTTTTATCATGAAAACAAAGATAGAAGGCAGAGATGAGACTTTTTTAAGACTGAGCTTTCTTGGCTTTTGGAACTTTCCTGACGGATCCAACAAAAACTCTTCATAGGAGAGCGTGATGCTGAACGCTCTTCTGTACAAAGACCCTTTGTACAAGCTAAACTCCAACTAACTCCAGCTCTGAAGATCAAACTTTTCCAAAACCACTGGGCAAACACATGTGCTCCATGTGTGTCCTGTGTTTCAGGAATGGGAAAGCTTAACCTGAGTTGCTCGACAGCAGGCATGGCCCACTTACAAACCAGAACGGATGTCTCCACCTCACCCAAACCAGTTCAAATGCTCTGCGCCCAGCAGGGAGGGAATAGAGAAAGCTGAGATACACGTAAAATTTCTCCAAGGGACTTTTATGTCTGACTCTGAGCTGCAGCTCACAGATCCTCAAGGAGACAGGCAGCCCCATGATATTTGGGATCTGGATGCTCCTCCGGGGATCCTGAGCATCCCAATCTTAAGGTTTGAAAACAGACACGGCAAGAAAGAGCTGGGAATTGCACTGGGCCACACAGCAGGAGAGTTTTGCTATTTCTTTACAAATGCAAATACTACTGTAACTTTATTTAACTAAAAATAACCAAGTCAGTTCTAGCTCAAAATGTGATCAGCCCATAAATAGTTAGATAAACTCCTTCCAGGCACATCATGTACTTGATTTCCATTTGTAACACGTACTAAAGCTCACCTTACACGTGAGGAATGCCTAAGAATGGTAGATGCTAAATTCTCTTTCCTAAACACGCAAAATACTCCCACCTTACCGAGAAAAGGGATACAACTGTGCTTTTATACACTGGCTGATCTCTGCCGTCTGAACACTGCGAGAGAGATCACCAGTTCCATGAAGAAGACATTTTAAGTATCCAAATTGCAGACTTCCAACAGCATCTTGTGCTCTCAAACAAAAACAAGCTTGCCAGGAATTAATTGTGACCTTTTCATTCCCAAACCGCTCGAGTGAAGCTGTGTTTTCATTACTGTTATCCATTGCATGCATCTGGCACAGTGGTGGGAGGGCACGGAGGTCTTAATTTCACTTACACCTCCAGGTCCTAATCCTAGGTTACAAATTCCGAGCCCACTTTGATGGATCACGGTTTGACTACCATGATGTTAAGTTAAACAACAGTCTCATTCTATGCTATAATTACTGCAAACAATTTCATTGTCTGAGCAGCGCGTTGCAGCATTATGTGTTAGCTGATGCTGCTTCTGTCACTGTTCATCACATGAATATTCTTTTTACCTGCTGTGTCTGTGTGTGCTTGAAAGAACTCTGGCATTTCTAATGGCATAATTTCCTAGGAAGAACTGAAAAGCAGCACAGCATGGTCTGCATTATTTATATGCTCAGTCCTACAAATGGCAAAGAAAATACTCTAGATTTCCTGGAAATAAATATATTCATTACACTAGAATCTTGTGCATAACAGACTGTGTGTCTCTGAAAGAATTTAATTAGTACTTAGAAAGTATCTTCATTTTGCTAGATTTGTCACAAAAAAAAAAATCACCACTGTCTAGACATATTCTAATTCAAAGACAAAGGATTCCTTACTCATTCAAAAATATCCCATGTTGACAGAAATATGCCCTACTGATGCTGCTAATCAGTAGAAAATTCTTAGCATTTTTACAGCTGGAAATAAGCTGCAGATCTAGCCAATTGGGAGAACTAATGACAGAAACCATAAAATATTTTGTAACATCAATTACGACTAAAGGAAAATGACTTACACCGTAGATCAGCAGAATATTTTGTAACCGCGCTTCATTTAAGACTGCGATTCCTGCACATGCTTTAGGAATTCATTTGTCAAGAAGGAATATGTAAGTTAAGGAATATGCAAGTGGCAGTTCTCTAATTGCAGCGTTCTTCTACTTCAGGGGTAGGTGCAGAATTCAGAAATTGGGGAGCGGGCACAACCTCCCTGACAATCCCCAGACCCTCGCCGAGTTTTCCAGATCATACTGGCATCAATACAGAAAACGTGATTTGGGGTTAAACCATAACATCATGTGTTTTGTTCAGTCCAGACCCAAAAAGTCTAGGAAAAGCCTCCCTGCAAAGCTCTGATTTGCTTTTCCCACATTCCTTATTGCTATGCGCAGACTACAGTGTTTGACCCCGCTCAATAGTCAGACTCCAGGGAATCGACTGTTTCTGCCTTCTGACACACTGGTTTTATCTGATGAGGTCACTGTTTTCTGCTTTATACAATAGCAGAAAAATTACTTTCAAGCCAGTCATCACTGTGATTTCATCAGCTTGTCTTTAAAAACCTGCGTTGAGAGTCCTTCTGTCCTGATGTAATTGCCATCTTAAAAATTAAAGAGTATAAGATGAGGAATAAATTGGAACAGGGGCTGTGACCAGGGGAAAAGTAACAAGGAAAAAAGCAAAAGGCAGATTCAGATTTCAGTCCAGTGTCAGACCAAAGCCTTCGACTTGGCACTTCCAAAAATGCATAACCATCCAGATATTTTATTTGCTCCCTTGTTCCCTTCCTTCCCTTTCTTACCATAAGAAAATGCTCTTCTTGCCCCAAAATAAAGAAACCACTGGATGCTAAAATCCTGATATTGGAATGATCCTATTTTCATCCTGATAAGGAACAGGGATCTGTCTTAGGTGCAGAATAACAGTGGGAAAACACCACCCAGACGCAGGTCACGTTCCTCCTCCTGGGCTCACCGTAGCTCTCACCCAAGTAAGCACTATTTGCTTGCACAGAGGTTAAATTAAATCTCCCTCAACATGGAGGTGTTATCCTTGTTCAGCCTACACCGTTCCAGCCAAATAATGCTCTGCTAATGATGTCGGCAGTTAGATGACAAATCAGGCTATTTAAATTGCTCCCGCACATATATCCTTTGCAAGGAGGGTATCCAGGTAACCATTCTAACGCGCCTCCTGGGTGGGAGGGAGAAAGCCAGGGCTAATTTCTCCAGCTAGGTGGAAAATTAATCCTGAAGCGATTTGTCTGGTTTGTTATGGTCAATTTGAGGAAAATCAATTTTAAAATGATTATTTCAGAATGTATTTCAAAATGTGTAGTTATGCAAGAAAGGACAAAATAATTGTCCTTCAGAAATACAGTAATGGTTGGGTTTATTTCTGGAAATAATTAAAAATATTCTAAGGCCTTCATCAGAAAGCTTCTCTATTTGAAAATATGTTAGCACTACCATGCTTTGGATGGCAATGAAAAAAAATAAATGCAGAATTTTGGGGGGCAGCAGCCAATCACCTTTTCTTAGGTTTACTGCTAACTGAAGTAACAAGTAGTGTTTTCTCTGTTTTCCTTTATCCCTACAACAAGTTCAACCATTTTAATACCCGGTCAAGGAAACAATATTTATGACCAACTAAAACTACTATTGGTTGGGTTCTACTACCACCCGACTGGGAGATGCTTGATGTGGCCCTTGGACCCCGTGAAAGGTTTCAGACATCCTTTGGAAAGATTAGGATGGAGACAGTGGATCCTGAGCCTTCCTGCTGCTCGGGCATTGATGTGGGTCAGTTCAGATTTTCTCAAAGGATAATTTTTGATGATGGAGAGGGCAAACAGCACAGGGCACTGTCCCTGGCTGCTGGCAGCCTGTAGAGGTGTTGGCTGCTGCATCCTGTAGCGCCAGCACTGGAAATATTCCCCCTTGGTGCCTTCGCTCTCATCTGTGATGCAGACAATTTGCAAATAATCACCAGATCTATTAAACAGGAAAATTAAACAGCTTCTGATAGGCCTTTCCTTGAAAATAATTTTGGAAACATGGACTCACTTGCTTCTCCTCTAAACAGAAGTAACATTTTCCAGCACTCCCTGAGGATTCATTTAACCAGAAGCTAAGCCAGATGCAGAAATGTCTGCAAAGGTTTTAGTTCTTTTCATTAAAAAAAAAAAAAGCTGCTGAAAGCCAGAGACGAGGTATTACTGCGTTTTAAAGCACCGTTGGCCTTTTGATTACCCTTAAAAATCACATCAGATCGCAGAGAAAATACAGCATATGACCAGCCAGAGAAGGTCACATTGAAAAAGAATACAGGTGGTCTCATTTTTTAACAGCTACAGTAATAGCAGCACAAATCTTCCAGCCACCAAAGAGCCTCTCCAGGTCTGGCAATTGCCACATATAATATCTGATGAACTCCGATGTCTCACTGCTCAAGGATAAAATCCCAGCAGGCAAGGGCTGAAGGAACAGCTACACAGTCAGAGGGAAAAAATCATGCATTATTACAGCAGCCACTTATTTTATTCACCAGAATTAAAACCTCTTCACAGATAAAAGTGGGGATTTTTTTTTCATCCCACAAAGCAATTTTAGATTTCTAAAGAATCATTCAAAAGCAATTAAAACCCTGCTCCTGTTGATGGATTTGTATTCCTTGCTCACAGTGATGTCAGGCTTTGAAATTCAGGGCTGTTGAGTGTAATTCTTTGGGGTTTTGGAGTCATTGCTGAGTGCCAGAAAATACCTTCTGTAAGTTCATAGATATTAAATGTCTTTGGTAACACCAAGATAGTTTGAAGGCCTGTAGCTATTAAAATCTAAAAGATATTGCAAGAAAGAATTGGTGTAATACCATGCAATTAAATACATTGCAATTTCACCCATTTATTGAGTGAATTTTTAGTGGAAGATAGAGAAGAGAGAGAGAATCCAATAATATAATAACAGTCCTGTTAGATAGGAGGGACCTTTTTGAAACTGCTTGTGCATCAGGAGGGATAGATTCACGCGTGAAGAGACAAAAGCAAAACAAAAAACCTTCACAAACAAGCAAACAATCAATCCCAAAATACCATCTACACAGAACTGCTTCATAGCCATTACCCAAGGAAAGGACTGTGTTACTAAAGCCAGAAAGTGAGCCTGCAGCACTGGTGCACGTTTTAGCTCCCTTCTTTTTTTTATAGAGGAAATTCCTGCTAAAAACATAATTCCGATGTCAGCCAGGTGAGGCAGTTTCCTTCAGAAGATGTAAAATGGCAGGATTCATACTGCTCTGTTTGAAATAGCACGGGAGGGATGCGTCATGATATACAATACTTGGTAAAAGCAACGCATATTTTTTGGTCCTGGGCATTCCCTGCAATGTGGGCACCATTTTCATCCTTTGGAAGGTCTTTCCCGACAAACAGCGCAGCGCTGAATAGGAAAAGGGTAGGGTCGACCAGGTCAGGCACAAAGCCTTGCGAAACGTCAACTAGACCCCGAGCCAGGCGATTAGGACTATTGGCTTAACAGACCACTGACGTCTTCTCAAGACTGGCATCATCCCAAGAATTCACGAAGGCTCCGTTATTTGTGGATAAACAGGACACTTTCTTTTCTGAGGCCACATACGGTCTGCAGAGTCTCTGGATCGGTGCTCCTTGAAAGGCCACCGATGCAGACAGAGTAAGTTAAAGCTATGATCAGGCTGCTGCTGCCTGACAGAGGAGGTTGTTAGAGGCCACCAGGCAGAAGCATGAGGAGACACAGGCTGGCTCAAAACCCAGGAGAAGTTAGAGCAGAACAAGGTCTCCAGGAACATCAACCCAAGGCCAACTGCGATCAGCAGCAGCAGAATTCGTCACTTGCACTACTGCTCCGGGTGTATCTGCATTCAGCAGTTGAACACAATTAAAGCTATAAGAGCAGAGAGGAGGCAGTCGTACCACAGCTATATTGGAGAGAAAAAAAGGTGTTTCCACCCTAACATCAGGTTGAAACCTTTTGTAGGACAGCTGTCCTTAAAGGAGGTGTGTGACCGTCCACAAGCAGCACCAGCTTGGTCTTACACAGGCCCCGTATCGTTCACACAAAGCTACATCCTACAGACCAGCAACAAAGTGATGTTGAAAGGCAAGATCAGTTTTTTTGGACATTCCTCTTGCTCTAAAGTCAGAGTAGCAGGTAAGTAGAAGCTTGTTCGCTATTCCTGCCTTTTTACGAGCTTCTTCAGCCCAGAAGGCCCACGGGCTGGGGAGCGCAGCGCAACAGCAGACTCGCACGTTCAAAGCAATGACAGAATCCAGGCTGGCAAGGAGTTTCTCCCTTCAGATTAGAGGGTTAATTAATAATAGTTAATTAATGATCTGTCAATCAGCCTGACATGCATGTCTGTGTGAGAAGCTGCCTCTGGTGGGTACCAGCATTAAAGCCTTCCCTGAAGTTATGTTTTAAAGAAAGCCCTGGTGACTATTCCCTGTGAAGCCCCAAAGAGGATGTTTTAATCCTTTTATCTCGCTATCCAGGAGCCCTGGGGCAAGCATCTGACTCCCACAGAAAGCTAGAAAATGCCGTTGTCCTCAAGGGACTTTGTGGAGGGCACGGGATGGCGGTGGGGGCTGGCTGTCACCCACACACTGTGCACCCAAATGGGCAGTCCTGGTGAAACCAATCCCAGAAACAACCTTCTCAGTGACAGAGTGGTACAAAGTGAGGGAATGCAAATGCTGAAGAAAGAAGAAAAGAAGGAAATAAAGAAGGAAAAAAAGAAAGGAAACTTATTTCCAAGGGGGCACAGCACAGCAGTTGCTCTGCAGCCCTGCCCTGGCTCAGCTGCCACATCCTGGCGTGCTCAGCACTGCTTTGCAGAGACCTTCACTCTCTCTCCATCCCCTCAATGCAGGAGAAAGCTCCAGCTGGAGCTGGGAATTGAGGGACACTTCATGCCCATGAATAATAAAATGTTTTCCCTGCA
>JAUBNY010000219.1:962554-973022 GCA_032275445.1 Crypturellus soui | reverse complement strand
TGCAGGAGAAAGCTCCAGCTGGAGCTGGGAATTGAGGGACACTTCATGCCCATGAATAATAAAATGTTTTCCCTGCATAGATTCGAGGAATTAAGAATCACGCTCCAACCTCTCTTCCCTTTAGGCTGCTTAAATCAAAACAGCCTCAACATGTCTCGTTTCCAGCCTCTGGGAAGTGTTCCTGCATCAGCGCTGCCGCGGATGTGCAGCGCATGGCGATGCCACCTCCACCGTCACGTACCCCAGGCCCCAGCTGGGCCCCCCATGGCCAGGCTGGCTCCTCCTGGGATCGCTCCGAGACGGATGATCGCTTGGAGAGCCGCTCTCCTCGCCCAGCTGGCTGAGCCGCGACAGTCTCCTGGCTGCCGGGACATTCGTGTCCATCTGCTTGGATGGCACCGTGCCCACTCACCAGTCATCAGATCATTTCACGGGTGCCAAAAGAGCCTGGCTCCGAGGACGTGGCCTGGATACGCTGCAGAGAGCAGCTCTTCCACGCGGCTCTCCAGCCGCTGCCGGAGCGGGAGCTTCCTGCTTCCCTCGTGTAGCTGGCATCAGGAGACTGGAAAATCATGACGGGGCAGGGTGGTCCAACCAAGCATCCCCCGGCCGGGATGGGGGCATTTCTGGAGCCCACGGGCAGCGCACAGGGCCCCGGGAGCCCCTGCCAAAGGCTCCCCATGGGGGACACCGCGCACCGCCACGGCATCCGACAAGGAGCTTGTCGGAGAACGGCTTATGAGCCGTGACTCCAAGGCAGCTCTGGGAACAGGATAATTAGGCAGGCAATGAGGAAAGCAGGCGCTTCCCTCCTTGGACCCCCTGCCGCCCCTGCCTCCCCGTCTGAGCCCCCAGGAACCAGATTTTCTGCCTAATAAAACCCTAAAGAACCAGATGCGAAAAGGGGCTTGTTTGGAAACCTGGGGAAGATTATCAGGTCACAGAGGTCCCAAGAGGCAAAAAAACCCACAGGAAAATAAAAAAAAAAAACAGGTTGAAACTCCCTCCCAGTATATCACAAGACAGAATCAAACAAAATACAAGTGAGCTGTACTGAAAATGAAAGAAAAAGTCCTCATTATTGCCAGATTTTCCCCTGAATCTATAGATTAATTTAACATCTTCATTCCTTTTGATGTTCTATGCCAGCATATCAAAGCAGGTTATAATCGATACACAGACTGTGTCTCTCTGAGGTCTGTGTGCGGTATCTTGCCCAACTAGGGCAGATTTCCACGCGCTGCTGCTCGTCCTTGGCCCCGCAACTACCCCTGCAGTAAGGATTCACATCGCTGATAGCAGCCTGTGCAAAAGGGGCTTAAAAGTGCTAACAGGATCATTTTGACTATGATTCTGCCACTCAGACCCGCATCTGCCCTAACTGCCCTTCTCAGGTATTTTATTATCCGTTCCGCCTAATCCTACCCTTCTCGCTGCTCCTGTTTACAACAGTTTGGCTGTCCTGCTACCTCGCCAGCTCCCACACGTTCACAGGCACCATTTCCTTTGGCTTTCTGCTGCTGCTTCTCATGCAGACGAGTCTTCCAGGCTTTCTCACTCTTATTTACCCACATGCAGAATGCTATGGCAGAGTGGAAAATCACTAGTTAAAGAAAAAAAGGGAAGAAAAGTGGCAATGCTATTGCACTGCAAAGTTGGCTGCCGAGGAGAGGGCAGTGCAGGCGGAAACACGGCTCTGGTACAGATCATTTCTCCTCCCTGAGTTTCCATCTCTCGAGCCTATTTCAAGGATTATAAATTGTAGCAAAATGGAGACAAATCCCTAGGAAATATTTCTGGGTAGCAGGTATCTGCATATCCCACTGAAAACATTTTGGCCACACTTTTTTTGCTTAGATTTGCTAAGGGCATCCTACTTCACGTCTATACCGATGAGTCCCCAGCACGCCAAGCCCTGCTCCTGAGCAGCAAATTGCAGGTTATGTCTTTTATGCCAGCTCTTCCCTCGAAAACATTCGCTGCTTTTCTGCACTGCTGAGGTAGTATGGGATGTGTTAAATAAGAGCGCTGGGAGCTAAATGGGGGTCTGGGATTAAAAGGCTAATCAAGGGAACCGCGTTTCTTAAAATGAAGAAATAGAGTGCTTAAAATTAGGTGCTGGAGATGCTTATTCCCTGATATTCAATAGTAGCAGGTAAAAACAAGAAGATTAGCAGCTGCAAGAAGAGGCTGTTAAAGGAGAAGCAAACACCAGCATGTCATTGCTCCCACAGGCTAATTAACTGGTTTCTATAAACACCTATGATAGGAGAAGGTTAATCAATAGCTTCATAAAGCCAAAGATGTGCCACGATGGTAACAACCCCCTGCACACAGAGCTGCTGGCTAGGCAGGCACTGGGGAGCAGGTACCAGCAGCAGGTCCCTCTAGGTCTTCCTGCACCTTTGGGTGCAAAGGTGGGCACCTTCGGGCTACCTGGGCCTTGCAGGGTGCCGAGCTTGTGCGTGCACATCCTTGCAGAGCCTGAGGACAAATTACTTCCCACCTAAACGGGATGCTGCCCCTATTTAGGACAGCATTCAGATCTCACGTGCATTAAATGTCAAGCATCCAGCTTAGTCCAGGTTTACTCCCAATGCAGAGTGAATTTGAAACTGCCTGTCAGCCTCATCCAGGTGAATACTCCAGCTGAGCTTTTGTAGGCAAGGATTTGAGCACGTCCTTAAAACAAGCAAAATTTCATGTATGAGGTCCACAGAATACCTAATTATTCATCATCATTTCCAGAATCAAGGAAAACATTCTTTCTTCATGCTCTAATGAAACCGCACTCCCCTCTATCTCAGAGCAACCTTAAATAAGCTGAATACTGGCATTCCTGGCTTTAGCCTGTCCTACCAGTTTATTCAGCCAAATGTCTCCAGCAACACACCTTGCACAGGACTAGATTTCTTTAGCAACAAGTACAGTAAAATTGCTTAAGCTGAGTGACAAAACAGAGTGGTTGTGTTTGTACTTTGGCCGGGGATTGCTCCGTAGGGTTTTATGCAACTCATTCCGGCGTGCTGAAGTGCTAATCCGTGCAGGCTTCTAGAATAGCAGCTACTGTATGCATATCTCACTTCTGTTGCTGTTCAGGAAGAAAAAAAAAAATGCAATTTGATTTAATTGCTATGTTGACTTATAACAGTATGTTTATACTGGATGCCTGCCAGCCAAAATGCAACAGGTTTGCAAAATGTATTTCCTCAAAACAGCATGATATGCAATGTAATAAGGAAGCCAATCTTCCCGTGGCCCTGATTCTGAAGTTCATTTAAACACCTTTGAATAGGAAGTAATGCTACTGAAGTTGGAAGAATTACTCCAGTCTAATTGATATGCTAATCAGGCCTGGAGGCTGCATTTCGCAGGTACAACAGTCACACTGCAGCTTCAGAAATGGAACGTAACTGGAGGAAATGGAAGCGATTAACAGTTGTTTGTATTACGAGGGTTGTTTGTCCTAATTAATATCACTATCAAAAGATGCATTATTTGTTGAGAAATCCCTAAAGGAAATCAAAGAGAAATTTAAAGAGTGTTGCTAATCCTTTGTCCCTATAAGTATGACATCTAGAAGCCAGCAGGAAGCAACACTTCGCCAATCAAAACAAAAATATTATCTTCCCCGTGACCTCAGTTGCTAGACTTCAGTCCAGCTCGCTGTGTCTTTATTTTGAGCTAAAAGATATGTTATAGGAACTTCCCAGAAGCCGAAAAGTGAATATGCTTGTTTTATATATTAAAGCACCAGCTTTGTGCAGGGACAGCCACCTTCTGCTGTAGTTGCCCCGGGATGTGTTGGGCCTTTGAGGGCTGCAAGGCTCTGGGGCAGAAGTGCCCACTGTTAATTAACACAGAGGCGAAACAGGTCTCTAGCAGGATGCCTTTCTATAAAGGCAAAGTCCAAGAAACAAAGCTCTTTGGTTAAACTGTTAAATTGCAACAAATAACTAATCATAGAAGTACAAGTTACCAATGAGTAGCATTATTTGTACAGCAGTGAGTTGGATACCGATAGGCGGGACAAAAGCTGCAGACTTTGCTTGCCGTGTTGGAGCCATTTGGGAGCGGGATGTCATGAGACAATCACTGGTGATTCAAGGATACTGCATTTTGTGACCCCAAAAGTCCCTTCTGGCCTGAAATCACCCTGACACCAATGGGTTCTTTATCTCAGTGTAACTGCAAGGCTTCAGCTGCTAAAAGAAATTACCACGTGGCTCTTATCAGTAGTGTATTGCGACTTGTAAAAATAGAATGAGAAAAGAAAAAAGATGCTAAAAATATCAGCTGCAAAATCTTAAGTCTGGAACAGAACCGGCTTTTATCTCAGTTTAAGTCAAAAGGGAGTTCATTGGATGCAACAGCATTGCTGTGAATGAAATAAATAAACCTCAGAAATTTTATAATGAATATCCTTTCCACACATTTCTACAAAGCAGCCCATAGGACTGCGAATGAGAGAGATCGTTCTTAAACACATGCTATCGGATACTGTTCACAACCCATACAGCAAGATATCATTTTCTATTTGATTCTATTTGGCTTTTGCATAAGGAAGTGTAAAAATCTCTGTGAAAATCCTGGCACTAGGGCAGGCAATGGGAAGCCTGACACTGGTGCTGCCAGAGCAGAATCTCACCCTTCAAGAATAAAGCCTTGGGAGGAAAAAAAAAGTGTGTTGGTTTTGTTGCTGAGCCAGCTATTTAACTCTAGCAGCCAGCAGAAACAAAGGAAGGACAAAATTGTAAAGCAGAAAGCAGAAAGCACATGTTCGTTTTGGACAAATAAACCAAAGCCCTTTGCAACTTATCACTCTACACCATCTCTAGATGATAAGTCATATAAAAAGCCGTTGCTGGAGATACCAGTAATCATGTAAATAATGTTTTATGCTCTACAATACAAATACAGTTAGACACACTAATAATGGGAAAAGGGAAGGTTGCTATTTTTTCATGTCCCATATGGCAATAATTTTGTATGATTGAACTGTTATGAGCTAAATAAAACTACACATTAGCTGTAAGATACATTGCAAATACATTGAATCTTCCCTGGAGTTTTAGCAAATACTTACTTTTTCTATGATGCATTTGGAATTAGCAATGGAATCTACAGTGGGCCACAGGGTTTATAAATAGACTTGGCTTCCCCTGCAATACTTTATGGGCAGTTATTCCAGAAATGAAGATGCAGAGCCACAGATAAAATACAATAATTGCAGCTGATCGGGCTTTCTTTACCACTATCACATTTCCCTGACTGCTAAGCTTCCCTTCTCTGATTTGCTCCACTGCCCTGACTCAATGACCAGAGGAAGGGTTGTTAGTTAATGTTAACAGAACACAATCGGTGCCAAGAGAGGATTCCGCTTTCCCCCACCTCCAAACTCTGTCTGGTCTGAAGGAGCCTTTCTGGAGCCAGCTTATTTTCTGCATTAATTCAGCATGAACCTAGGAGCTTGTAGAACCACAAAGCCAGCCAGAACAGTTCTGCAGAGTTTAAAACAACTTGCCAGTGAGGTTATTTTGCTGCGACTTTCCTAGAGAAATCACTGCTGAAGTTCAGGAGAACTCCCATTTTCTTGCAGAAAACTGCCTGGGTCTGGGAAGCATTGCCGTTCTCCTACCTGCAGCAGTCCTGCTTGGATGGGTATGAATTCAGTTTGGCAGACACCATGCATAGCTGTGGATAGCACAAGCAGTGTTTGCATCGTTCACGTGCAACCAAAAGGCTCGTTGTAAGAAGAGGACTATCAGCTCAGGAGAGAGAAAAGGTTAACCCTGCTGCTGGGAAAAGGCATCCCACTTTTGTCCAGTACTTTGCACAGCTCCAGGGCTGAGGTCTTGCTAGTTTTAGACTCTTCTTTTATGGTGTGCATTTCTAGCCATGGAGCTGATAAACTGTTCACAACATGTGGAAATGCACAGGACACATCATGTAGACACACATGAAGTCCTGTGGCTCTAATAGCCTTTTTTTTTTTCCTTTTTTTTTTCTGTTCTAGGCTGCTGATCCACATCAAGAAATAATGCTGCAAGCTGCTCTAAAAACTTCATTCACAGCAGTCCATAAGCAGGTGAGAGAGGTCAGTGGGACCAGATGCCGAAAGAGCTAGGAAGATTTACACCAGCGGAGCAGCTGGCTTCCTTATCACTGCTATCAGAATGAAGCCGAATGCTTGCAAAACCTCCTGTTCAAAATCAGTAACGTGTTCAGCAACGCTCAGCACAAATGCAGCAGTGTTGCCACTGCAAGGTGCGGTGCCTGGAGCACAGCTGCAGAAGGCTGTAATGCTGCTTTTTCCAGATGTGCGTTTAATGCAAAGATCAGTGAGAAAAATAGGATGCTGCTGCCCTTGGAATCAAGCAGAAGGAATGATTAAGACATCATCATTTTCTGCTATTGTTCTGGTGGAGGGTAGTAATTGCTTCTGTATAGGAAAGTGGCTCTACATATATTGTCATCCATCATCTTGCCAAGGCTGCACGTAGTATAGTGGAAACGGCAAACTTCTGATTTGACCTCATTAGTATTCCCAGAATTACAATGTCATACAATGATAAAGATTGAAAATATCTGCATCTCCATAGATGGAAAAGAAACAATTCATACCCTATGCAAAAACCCAACACCATGCCATCACCATGGCACCTCGTGTTTAAAGGCAGCTGGAATTGTCAGGTTCTTTGGTCCTGTGTGGGATAGGCTACAGTCAGGAATTGAGCTTAAATGCATCAAACTTGCATCTGTATTTGTCTGAGGTCAGTCTACAGTAAAATCTGTAGTGAAACAGGGGGTTTATGTTCAGCCCCCAGCCAGCAGCGCGCTCCCTGAGCCATGCTACAGCTGTAACACAGCGCCGGAGCGTATTCCAAACCAGTCATTCTCGGTTACTTTAGTCTTTTATGGACCATCCTAAAGGAAATTAACTGAACTTCCCTACAGTGGAAACAAAAGAAGGAAATGAATTTATTATTTCAGTGGCACCCCTGACACAGATACTGAGTAGCTTCATTAAACATTTTGTAGCCCCAAGCGACTTTGCTAAACCCTCTATAACAAGTGAAGAGTCATTTGCCTTATTACAACACAAACACACAGGTCAGGATTCAGAGCTCATTTACATCTGCTTTATACCCAAATAACTTCACCATTCTCAGTGGTTCCTGTCAGAATGATACAGCTGCAAATCAAGGCTGTATCCTCCTAGTCCTTCCCTTCGCTCTAGTTTCATGACCTTGCAGTCCAACTCCCAGATAAAATCATTTCACAGCTTCAGCACAGTCACAGCCAAGTGACTAATACAACCCTTTAACACAAGCAATAATAAATCAATGGATTAAATTATAATTTATCAGACAAATAATAGTTATGTCTTCCCAAAGCTATGCTGAACCATCTCTTGTGTCTGGTCATAGTCCAAAAGAGAACCCACATTGTATAATGCTCAGGACTGCAGAATAAGTTTCCATAAAAAAAGAGAAATGCTGAAAAATCTATAATCATGATGGAAGAGTTCACCTCCGAGGAAACTATAATGTATCTGGTGCCTTCTTTGTATCTGCTCCAAAAACCAGTCTAACAGGACAACATTTCTGCACGCTGCTGAGGCTCTCCCTTAGCAGCAAGCCACAAGAACCAGGTGCCCTAACCTTGAGAGATACCAGCAGCAAACTTTAACACCTTCCAAAATTACAACAGGCTGTTCCACCACAAATCCACATTTAGAAAGCGTTCAGAAAACGTTTAGAAAACATTTCTTACTTACTTCATGGGTTTGAACAGTGCTTGTCCATAATTCTGGAATGTCATGATCAGCTTCAGCTGCGTGCCTCCTGATTTCATTGCTGTGGGGAAAAAATGAGGCCACTTTAACATACTACATATGGGTCTACTTACATTCAGATTTCTGGCAATGAAAAAGTGTATCTTTTGCTCTTTATTTGTATCTTCACTGTGGTGTCTGGGCAGCAAGTTCCCAACTGGATGACAAATTATTTAGTGGGGGCAGCATGTGGAGTAGGACCCATGACTAGGCAGGGCTTGTGTCTTTGCCTTTTCCAACAGACCTTTCAATCGTCTTTTCCATTATCCCCCATTATGAGCTCCACAAACATCCTAAGTGCACAACATAAATAAGAATAGATCATTAAAAACTTGTTTTCTTTGTCTTCGGTCTTTTTTGGACTTCTTATTAACAACAGACAGATTCTGGAAAAGGAGATGGGATGCCTTAGAAGACAAATGAGGCTGAGAAGTGCAGTTTGGTGCACAGCAAACACCTGCTTAATTAAAAGTATGACCAGATACTCTAGTGATTCCAGATCTCTGCCATCATTTTAACAGTTGCTGCTGAGCCATAAATACATGTAAATTCATCTCTGCTCACAATGGATATGCATTCACTTCAGGGGATCCCAAATAGCTTCCTCCAGTGGGGCAGAACCACGCAAAGAGGACAGCAGCCTTTTCTGGGAGTATGGGAACGACAAGCAGCAGGGATGGTAGTCCACATTGTGCACTGAGGGCCAGCTTTGCTCGAACATTAAATGCTCTCACTTCCCCCAAAACAGCAAACAGGAATTTAAGATCAGTTTTTACTCATAGAAATTTATACAGTTTGGACAATATTATGCTAAAAGTCAGATTATAGTATGTTCAAAGTCAGACAATTTGGACAATATTATGCTAATAGTCCGATTATAGTATTTTCAAAGTTATTTAAGAAAGGTAAATATATATATGTTGGCAAACCAGCTGCTTTTTTATCATCTTAATCAAAACCCCTCCGAATAAATAAAAAGTCCTGATCTTTAATTCACGTCAGCATTTGGAGTGGCTGACCATGGCGTTTGCATCCGTGTGTGGGAGCCAGTCTTTTAGAAATGCTTCCTCCGAATAATCAGGTAATCAATGTTTTACTGCTTTGCTCTTCTGACAAAGCCTGTGCAGAGCTCCACGAATGGCAGGTTACCTTTGGGTTCAGAGCTACCCTCATTCTAGCTGTCTACCTGCAACACTCTCTGTCTTTAACCAACGCCAGCACCTGCACATCCTTTTAATTACTCCTCTCTGGGCCTTCCTCCTGACAGGCCACCAGCTCTCTTTGAGCACTTGCAATCTATATTTTTTGGAACAAAATGCTATGCAAATCTAGTCAGTTTAATTACACTTCATCTAGAATAAAATCCCTCCTGCCCCGCCGTTTTGCTGACCCATACCTTCTCTTGCACTACCAGCTTATCCCAAAGGAACAAATAAATAATTAGAAATTAAGGGGTGTTAAATAACTTGCACTGAACAGGTAGAGCAGAAGCACATGGATTTCATCTATTAAATTCCCCCTTTTATGTGTATTGGGTCAGTTGATCTGCAGTTGTGGGAATGAAGGGCAGAATTGCATCCTTTCCCACACAGAGTTCTCCTTAGCACCGCTGACCTTAGCAGAGCTGCTCACATGAACTGAAGATCTAACCCTCTGCTCTAAAATGCACGTAAGCTGCACATTTACATTCAATGCCCAGGAGCTTAAGGCTTAGAGCTCTGTTCCCTGAAACACATAAATCCCAGGAAAGAGCAGCCACGCCGTGGCCCATCACGCAGAAGAGGACTAGACCCTGCTCGGGGGTCTGCTCAGGCAGCCAAGGCTTTGGGAAACCACCATAAAGCACAGGAGGAGAGAAGAGGAAGCTCCACCGTGCCCTCTTCCAAGCACAGAATTTGGGATGCATTATGTCTAATTCGTTCCTCAGCAAATGGAAGCCACTTGCCAGATAATGATTTTGTTAGCAGCCCACTCAACAATGAGCATGTCATCACCAGGAAGGGAAATGTATGCAGGGGATTAACGATTCAGAATAATTCTTCGGAATAATTCTTTCCCGCGACACAAAGGCCTGGTTTCCTGTCAGAAAGAATTGAGCTGAAGGAAGACAAAAGCACCTCCCCTGGTCTGTTTGGATCCATCCTATTGTGTTGCCTTAATTGGTTGCAAGAGTAGGCTCAGCTGAACACAAGTACTGTTGGCATGTGGCGCCCATGCCACTGCCGCGTGCGAGCGCCGGCCTCCCCGAAACCCAGCGTGTGTGGGAATGTGGGAATGGCATTTGTGGGAATGGCATTTGCGGGAATGGCATTTGCGGGAATGGCATTTGCGGGAATGGCCTCACGTCGTGCCGAGCTGCGGGGCAGCCCACGCATCGTGGGGCAACAGCGTGCAGGAGACCCGTGCTGGCTTCCCATGTTGTCATATTTATGGATACCCCCTAGGTCCGATAACACTCCTTGTCCCTTAGTGCTGCATCTGCCTCTCCACCTCCTGCTGTGCCTCAGCTGAACGTTTCTCTCTCATGTTTCTCTCCGACCATTACAGCCAAATGGAAAGAGCCCAGCCGCGCTCCAGGAGACTTGTTTCCACCTGGAGATGCCTTTGCCCCCTTGCCCACTGCCCATAGGA